>FR997821.1:798556-1045034 GCA_905475355.2 Clostera curtula
GGGAGGTGTGAGTCCTCTCCTCGCGACTTCCCCGACCATGTATCCTTCGCGGCGGGTTATGCTCATCAGATTGCACTACCCGCCCGAGACGAGAAGCGCGCGAGTCATGTCGCGTTCGCTCAACCAACGGGGATGACGGCCTTTGGGGATATCGCCCAGTAGCCGCAGAATTTAAATTGAGGCCGGGGGGGTGAACGGGGCCGCATGCCCCGGCCCCTTTCTCGCTGGTCGCGAACATACCCGCCCGTGGGTGACCCCGATTGGCCACGTTCACGGCGAGCCCCGTTCGCGTTAGCGCATAATAACGACATATGACGTCCCCCCACAATACGTGCATGGACTCGAGCTAGGGACAGTCCCTTTGGTAGTGGTCCCCGAGACATCCAAAGCACCAACTTCGGTTCCTGGCCTCCGTCCGTCTTGCCGATACCTCCATGGCCGTAAAGTCTGGGCATTTAGTAACGCCATGCGTTGTGGCTCCACAAAATTCACATTGAGGACGAGTGTGGACTGCGAAGCGAGAAGGTCCCCAAACCTGCGGTCTGCCATTGACCTTACCTACCACCCCGGTTTCGTTGTCGTGGCAACCTTTGGTCGACTAACCGTTCGACCACCCGTCATGTCGCTCATTCGACACTCGTCCTCCAAGAACCTGGTGACGTCACCAAACGTGGGCAAATGGGTTGCGTCATCGCCTCCATACTTCTGCTCGAAGCGAGCTCTGAGCTCTAACGGCAGCTTCTGCAAGGTTACATGCACCAACATGTAGCTCCAAGAGTCCACGGGGAGATCCAACCGTCTCAAGGCATTGGTTGCAATTAACAGTGGGTTCAATAAACCTGCCCGCAAGGATGAGATTTGAGTGATCCCCGGCAAACTTAAAATTTGTTCAATGTGCGTGTCCGCCAAGGCACGCTTGTTTTTTGTACCTCTTCACCAACAAGTTCCACGCCACCTTGGTAATTGCCGTCATTAATCGGTAAGTGCTGTATCAAGCCCCTTGCCTCACCGTCTAAGACGGACAACAGGTATGCTAGCTTTTGAGCATAGCCAAGGTCCCCCGCGGGCATCCACTAGGCTTTCAAAAAGGTTCCTAAAACCTAACCACATGTCTAGGGTACCATCAAACCGTGGTAAGTCCAAGGTTGGCAACCTACTAAGTAACCCAGTTACTGTAGGCTTGACGTCACCTGACACGGTTGATTTGTCTGTGCGTTCTGTCAAGACCTCACGAGCGCGTTGGGCGATCTGATCAGCCAGGTCCATGATGCGGTTGAAATCTGCATCCACTGCATCGCGCCGATCCTGGGGAAACGAAATGAGGTCAACGCGCTCCAAGCCCTCCAAGTAGTCAGCCAAGCGAGTCTCCACGGCTTCGATCCTACTGGGCATCTTTTCATACCGTTCCAGTAAGGCATCCTGCTTATCAGTCTGTGGTATGAGAGCCGCTGCCTGAACAAACCATCTTCTGGCGACTGCAATGGCCGAGAGAGCCTTGTTTACCGATTTTAAGTCGGGTCATAGCCGAATCGTCGATTACAGGTTTACAAGAAACAATTATATGAATGTACGATTACAAAAACGATAGTGACACAATACCCAATATTGACAAACCTACAAGCAATCTCTCGAACAATACCTAATCAAGCAACTGATGATGATGATCCAATATAACAAACTTCAGTTTTACAAAGCTTATTGAAGGTGGACGAGTAACACCGCTGCCACCAAACTTGCAGGATTGAGACCAAATCGAACCAACGAAATGCAATTTTTAATTTTCCAACAAACGAACACACAATTAAACAAATGTTTTTAAACTATAACTTTCGTGAGTGTTTCCGGGACATCCCAATGCGTAATCAAATAAAACACAATCTACTATCCTATGTAACATAAACAGTTCGCTTAATGAGACACGAATTAATTTGTTTATCTAATACAAGTGTACCTAGTACAAGTTAACCGTATAATTATTAGGATAGGATCGTATTTAAACGGAAGTCTAACTATTAGCAGGTGTTAACAGCTAGCCGCACGAGAACAATAGGGACCGCATTCCTTAGATAAGGATTCTCAACTAACGAGTTTTATGGAATTAAATAATGAGTCCATTCACTATTAAGAATTAATACTAAACCTACAAATGCACTTTAAATTCAAATGCTAATTTAGTGATCGGCTGCGCAAACCGAATCATACAAGTTGAAATGAAGGGGGTAGACCATGCAAAAGCCCCTTACCACTTTTCTATCCGTATATGAATCGTGATTTAAACCACGCTCTGCTACCATATGTTATGGACAGAGTCAGGGATTCGTCATCCAACTCGTCTAGTCCACAACTGCTCGCGATTCGCGGCTTTTATTCGGATAAGTTCCGTTTATATAGATTCGGGAGGAAGGGGACAAGCAACTTACCAGGGTTGTGGCATACACCCGGAGTAATAGAGTCAGGGTCAAGTCAGTCAGTTAAGTCGACAGTAAGATTCAGGATCGACGGGAACAGCCTCGCGAGAACCCCTTTGTTGCAATGGGGGTAGTCTGCTCACCAACTTCACTCACGCCTTTCAGCTCCGTTAAATTTGTAATCTTTAATGTAATCCAATATACCTTATTGGCGGGGTCAGCCCGCGCGCGCGAGGGGCGAATATATCAAGGGGAGGTACCTAACAATTAGGTGGATATGCGGTAACCGGCGCGGAGAGCAACGATACGTGTGTACTCAATCAAAGATGGCGAACTAGTGATGTTACTACACGACTGACCGCAATAGGGATGTCCTTTCGAAATAGAACATCTACCCGCCCCGGTCAGGCCCACCTGACCGCTAATCAATAGGCAGACGTGATAGCGTGGCGACCGCTCTCTTCAGAATTGAACCGTCCACCTGAACCTCAGCAAAACGAGGTACCCCATCGGTACCAAATACCAAGCTAAGTATGCGTCCCCGGCGCCAACACAATGGCGGCAAGTTGGCATCCTTAACCAAGACAAGGTCCCCGACCTTAGGTGGATCCGTCTTATCAGTCCACTTGACGCGCTGCTGGAGTATGTGCAAATACTCCAAACTCCAACGTTTCCAAAAGCTCTGAGCAAGTTGTTGGATTAACTGAAACCGAGAGAGGCGATGTTGGTTCACATTGTCGAAAGGGTACTCCGGCAGGGCGTTAAGAGGCTGACCCAATCAAAAAATGGCCCGGCGTAAGAGCTTCCAAATCATTAGGGTCTGAAGAGATCGGGCACAACGGGCGCGAATTCAACGTGGCCTCAATCCTACAAAATAAGGTTGCGAGCTCCTCAAAGGTCAAAATGGACTCCCCCAATAACCCGTCGCAAACCTAGTTTGGCTACACGGACAACTGATTCAAAGATTCCACCCCAGTGGGGACAAGCTGCCGGGCTAAAATGCCAAGTTATCTTACGTTTTGCCAATAAAGTACCAATGTTGGTTTGACAGTTTTGGAAGAAGTCGTTTACTTCCTTCAAATAATTATTTGCCCCCTTGAAGTTAGTACCGCAGTCTGATCTAATCAAAGACGGTAGTCCTCTCCTAGAGACGAACCTATCCAATGTTGCAATAAAGGCCTCCGTTGAAAGTGCAGAAACAAGTTCCAAATGAACTGCTTTGGTAGCCAGACAAACGAAGACACAGAGATAGGCCTTCGTGGTTTTACTGTTGCGAAGGGTTGAAGTCTTTACCGAAAATGGGCCCGCGAAGTCAGTTCCGACTCCAGCGAAGGCCCTGGACTCAGTGACACGATCCGAAGGCAAGTCTCCCATTAGGGGCTGCAAAGTGGGAGCTTTGAGCCTGTAACAAGACATACAACGAAACACTACACTGCGTATTATTCTACGTGCAGACAAGATCCAGAACTCCCGCTGCAGAATGGCCAATAAAGCATTGCAGCCAGCATGAGAGTTCTTGATGTGACGATCAATCACCAATAATTTCACCAAATGTCCCGACTTAGGCAGTAGCAATGGGTGTCTAGCACCATATGGTATGTTGGCGTTCTTTAGACGCCCTCCAACTCGCAACAAACCAACCTCATCCAAAAATGGGTTTAATTTGGAAATGGCACCAACCAACTTAGCTCTACGAGTCCTTAAGATCTCAATCTCCCGCTCAAAATTTGCATCTTGCACAGAACGAACCCAAAAGAGAATAGCCTCTTGTCGCTCTTGGGGAGAGACGAACGGCTCCAATCTTTTGTCCTGTGGGCGTCTACAGTTGTGACCAAACCGTTTTATCCATGCAGTCACTCCAACCAACTTGTCGAGAGAGCTATAGCGGTTTAATAAGAACTCTGGGTCAAAAACATGTTCTTGCTTTTCAAGAGCAAGCATTCGCAGCCCAGGCAACGCACTGGTGTCTAACACAGGCGTGCGGGGCCAATCAGCCTCGGGACGAGTCAACCACTCAGGTCCCCACCAAAGAGTGTGCTCAACCAAACTGGGAGCCATACATCCCCGTGAGGCGCAATCTGCGGGGTTGCACTCGCCAGGCACATGCCTCCAAATCAAGGGGTTCTCAGATGCCTGAATCTGAGATACCCGGTTAGCGGACGAACACCTCCAAGGTGTGGACTGACGCCCTTAACCAACACAACACAATTTGACTGTCAGTCCATGCGTAAATAGCAGAAATGTTCACTGACGATTTCAACGTACCGGACACGTGTTTACCAGGCGCACAAGAAGCACCGCTCCGGAAAGTTCTAACTTCGGTATAGTCAATGAGGTGCGTAGCGGCGCCACCTTACTCTTGGCCATCACCAAAGAAACTCGCACTTGGCCATCTGCAGACACCGTGCGCAAGAAAACTACGGCGGCGAAACCCCTTTCAGATGCGTCCCGAGAACCCATGAAGGGACGCCGTGTATTTAAGCGAAGGAAGCATGCAGCGGGGCAGCGAGACCTCATTTACGTTAGGGAGTGTGGAGACGAATCGGTTCCAGTCCCTCCAATAAAGCTCCCTGGAGAGGCTCGTCCCAGTCAAGCCCAGCAGTCCAAAGCCTTTGTAAGAAACATTTGGCCCAAAACAAAACAGGACAGATCCAACCGTTCGGATCGAATGTCCCTAGCGACCGTCGACAGAACCAGCCGCTTGGTCCAAACGCGAGGTGACTCCAAGTCCACGTTGTATGTAAATGTGTCCTGAACTGGTCTGTACTGCACACCAAGTACAGCCATCATCGCAGGGTTGTCGACGTTTTCAAACAAATGTGGATCTTGTTGGTGGTCTGTAGGCAAGCCCTTTAGGAGGGCCGGCGAATTAGAAACCCATTTTCGTAGCTCGTAACCTGCGGAAGCCAAGATCCCAACCAACTCATCGCGTAAGAGGACGGCCTCATCATCCGTGGACGCTCCGGTTGCAGACATCATCGACATATAAATCCTCCTTCAAAATGGCGGAAGCACGAGGGAATGACAAACGTTCTCGATCCGCGAGTTTCCAGAGCGAACGTATAGCTATAAACGGACTAGACCTCAACCCGTACGTATTTGTATTCAGCTCGTAGACTATCATGGAATTCTGGGAGCTCTCACGCCATAATACCAACTGATAACGACGGTCATCAGGGTGGATGACGGTCTGTCGGAACATCATCTTAATGTCAGCCACAAAGACAATCTGATGTCGCCTGAAACGGGTGATGACGTCACAAAGGTCCTTCAGTAATTTCGGACCGGAGTGCAAACAATCATTCAACGAAGCACCTGTAGACGTACGCGCTGAACCATCAAAAACAGTGCGCAACTTACCGCTCGAGGGTTTAATCACTGCGTGATGCGGTAGGAAGAAGTGCTCAACTGACTTCCAGTCCAATTTTGACACGGACATGTGTCCCAAGTCTTCATACTCGCGCATGAACTCAATGTACTTCTCCTTGAGAAGCGGGTTTTTAGCCATTCGGCGTTCCCATTGCCAACAAACGTTTTTCTGCTGTGGCTCGTGAGGCTCCTAGAGCCGGCCGCACTGCAAGAAATGGCAAACGTGTCATGATCCGTCCAGAATGGAGACACCCAGTATTGTTCCGATAGAACGCCTCGCACTCTTTCATGTCCCGGGTCCGAGCGTGTAAACTTGTGGCGGCTCTTCGACTTCCCAGAATCTCTGAACCGCATCAGAGAGGATGGAGCCCACCACCAAGGTACCATCCAGTTCAAGTGGAGAAGGAGACTTTACCACAGGTCCCATCACTGAAAACCCAAATATTGTTGGAATAGCCACCAGGCCCCGTGGTTGCAACACCCCTTACTTTTCCGAGCATAATTTTACCCAGTACATCGGCGCCAAGCAACAGATCTACCGGACCCGGTATGCCAAAACTGGGGTCTGCCAAATCCAAATCGGACGTCAAAGTAACGACAGCCGCTGACAACTTTACCTGCGGGTGGTTACCCAAAATATTTTTCATTACAATGGCCGAAGTTTCACACATCGGTCGTGAAGAGTCTGTCACAGAAAACTTCAAAGCGAACCTTGCCTTCAAGATTAGCCACAACAATATTGCCAATACCCCTCACAACATCTGGGTAATGATTCATGGCTAGGCCAGTCTGCCCCACCAACCAAGATGACATTATGCACCCTTGCGAACCCGAGTCTAACACAGCGCGAACCACAACTGAGTTTCGCCCCGCTCGGTCCCAGACCCTCACACGAACAGTGGGTAGAAGAACAGTCTCAATTAGTGGGGGTGCATAAGTGGGGCAGACGCCAATATCCTAGTGTGGTCTTGGGGAAGACCGGTCACCGCTCCCAGACGGTGATGCATCAGCACGAGGGAGGTGAGTCCTCTCCTCGCGACTTCCCCGACCATGTATCCTTCGCGGCGGGTTATGCTCATCAGATTGCACTACCCGCCCGAGACGAGAAGCGCGCGAGTCATGTCGCGTTCGCTCAACCAACGGGGATGACGGCCTTTGGGGATATCGCCCAGTAGCCGCAGAATTTAAATTGAGGCCGGGGGGGTGAACGGGGCCGCATGCCCCGGCCCCTTTCTCGCTGGTCGCGAACATACCCGCCCGTGGGTGACCCCCGATTGGCCACGTTCACGGCGAGCCCCGTTCGCGTTAGCGCATAATAACGACATATGACGTCCCCCACAATACGTGCATGGACTCGAGCTAGGACAGTCCCTTTGGTAGTGGTCCCCGAGACATCCAAAGCACCAACTTCGGTTCCTGGCCTCCGTCCGTCTTGCCGATACCTCCATGGCCGTAAAGTCTGGGCATTTAGTAACGCCATGCGTTGTGGCTCCACAAAATTCACATTGAGGACGAGTGTGGACTGCGAAGCGAGAAGGTCCCCAAACCTGCGGTCTGCCATTGACCTTACTACCACCCCGGTTTCGTTGTCGTGGCAACCTTTGGTCGACTAACCGTTCGACCACCGTCATGTCGCTCATTCGACACTCGTCCTCCAAGAACCTGGTGACGTCACCAAACGTGGGCAAATGGGTTGCGTCATCGCCTCCATACTTCTGCTCGAAGCGAGCTCTGAGCTCTAACGGCAGCTTCTGCAAGGTTACATGCACCAACATGTAGCTCCAAGAGTCCACGGGGAGATCCAACCGTCTCAAGGCATTGGTTGCAATTAACAGTGGGTTCAATAAACCTGCCCGCAAGGATGAGATTTGAGTGATCCCCGGCAAACTTAAAAATTTGTTCAATGTGCGTGTCCGCCAAGGCACGCTTGTTTTGGTACCTCTTCACCAACAAGTTCCACGCCACCTGGTAATTGCCGTCATTAATCGGTAAGTGCTGTATCAAGCCCCTTGCCTCACCGTCTAAGACGGACAACACAGGTATGCTAGCTTTTGAGCATAGCCAAGGTCCCCGCGGGCATCCACTAGGCTTTCAAAAAGGTTCCTAAAACCTAACCACATGTCTAGGGTACCATCAAACCGTGGTAAGTCCAAGGTTGGCAACCTACTAAGTAACCCAGTTTACTGTAGGCTTGACGTCACCTGACACGGTTGATTTGTCTGTGCGTTCTGTCAAGACCTCACGAGCGCGTTGGGCGATCTGATCAGCCAGGTCCATGATGCGGTTGAAATCTGCATCCACTGCATCGCGCCGATCCTGGGGAAACGAAATGAGGTCAACGCGCTCCAAGCCCTCCAAGTAGTCAGCCAAGCGAGTCTCCACGGGCTTCGATCCTACTGGGCATCTTTTCATACCGTTCCAGTAAGGCATCCTGCTTATCAGTCTGTGGTATGAGAGCCGCTGCCTGAACAAACCATCTTCTGGCGACTGCAATGGCCGAGAGAGCCTTGTTACCGATTTTAAGTCGGTCATAGCCGAATCGTCGATTACAGGTTTACAAGAAACAATTATATGAATGTACGATTACAAAAACGATAGTGACACAATACCCAATATTGACAAACCTACAAGCAATCTCTCGAACAATACCTAATCAAGCAACTGATGATGATGATCCAATATAACAAACTTCAGTTTTACAAAGCTTATTGAAGGTGGACGAGTAACACCGCTGCCACCAAACTTGCAGGATTGAGACCAAATCGAACCAACGAAATGCAATTTTTAATTTTCCAACAAACGAACACACAATTAAACAAATGTTTTTAAACTATAACTTTCGTGAGTGTTTCCGGGACATCCCAATGCGTAATCAAATAAAACACAATCTACTATCCTATGTAACATAAACAGTTCGCTTAATGAGACACGAATTAATTTGTTTATCTAATACAAGTGTACCTAGTACAAGTTAACCGTATAATTATTAGGATAGGATCGTATTTAAACGGAGTCTAACTATTAGCAGGTGTTAACAGCTAGCCGCACGAGAACAATAGGGACCGCATTCCTTAGATAAGGATTCTCAACTAACGAGTTTTATGGAATTAAATAATGAGTCCATTCACTATTAAGAATTAATACTAAACCTACAAATGCACTTTAAATTCAAATGCTAATTTAGTGATCGGCTGCGCAAACCGAATCATACAAGTTGAAATGAAGGGGGTAGACCATGCAAAAGCCCTTACCACTTTTCTATCCGTATATGAATCGTGATTTAAACCACGCTCTGCTACCATATGTTATGGACAGAGTCAGGGATTCGTCATCCAACTCGTCTAGTCCACAACTGCTCGCGATTCGCGGCTTTTATTCGGATAAGTTCCGTTTATATAGATTCGGGAGGAAGGGGACAAGCAACTTACCAGGGTTGTGGCATACACCCGGAGTAATAGAGTCAGGGTCAAGTCAGTCAGTTAAGTCGACAGTAAGATTCAGGATCGACGGGAACAGCCTCGCGAGAACCCCTTTGTTGCAATGGGGGTAGTCTGCTCACCAACTTCACTCACGCCTTTCAGCTCCGTTAAATTTGTAATCTTTAATGTAATCCAATATACCTTATTGGCGGGGTCAGCCCGCGCGCGCGAGGGGCGAATATATCAAGGGGAGGTACCTAACAATTAGGTGGATATGCGGTAACCGGCGCGAGAGCAACGATACGTGTGTACTCAATCAAAGATGGCGAACTAGTGATGTTACTACACGACTGACCGCAATAGGGATGTCCTTTCGAAATAGAACATCTACCCGCCCCGGTCAGGCCCACCTGACCGCTAATCAATAGGCAGACGTGATAGCGTGGCGACCGCTCTCTTCAGAATTGAACCGTCCACCTGAACCTCAGCAAAACGAGGTACCCCATCGGTACCAAATACCAAGCTAAGTATGCGTCCCCGGCGCCAACACAATGGCGGCAAGTTGGCATCCTTAACCAAGACAAGGTCCCCGACCTTAGGTGGATCCGTCTTATCAGTCCACTTGACGCGCTGCTGGAGTATGTGCAAATACTCCAAACTCCAACGTTTCCAAAAGCTCTGAGCAAGTTGTTGGATTAACTGAAACCGAGAGAGGCGATGTTGGTTCACATTGTCGAAAGGGTACTCCGGCAGGGCGTTAAGAGGCTGACCAATCAAAAAATGGCCCGGCGTAAGAGCTTCCAAATCATTAGGGTCTGAAGAGATCGGGCACAACGGGCGCGAATTCAACGTGGCCTCAATCCTACAAAATAAGGTTGCGAGCTCCTCAAAGGTCAAAATGGACTCCCCAATAACCCGTCGCAAACCTAGTTTGGCTACACGGACAACTGATTCAAAGATTCCACCCCAGTGGGGACAAGCTGCCGGGCTAAAATGCCAAGTTATCTTACGTTTTGCCAATAAAGTACCAATGTTGGTTTGACAGTTTTGGAAGAAGTCGTTTACTTCCTTCAAATAATTATTTGCCCCCTTGAAGTTAGTACCGCAGTCTGATCTAATCAAAGACGGTAGTCCTCTCCTAGAGACGAACCTATCCAATGTTGCAATAAAGGCCTCCGTTGAAAGTGCAGAAACAAGTTCCAAATGAACTGCTTTGGTAGCCAGACAAACGAAGACACAGAGATAGGCCTTCGTGGTTTTACTGTTGCGAAGGGTTGAAGTCTTTACCGAAAATGGGCCCGCGAAGTCAGTTCCGACTCCAGCGAAGGCCCTGGACTCAGTGACACGATCCGAAGGCAAGTCTCCCATTAGGGGCTGCAAAGTGGGAGCTTTGAGCCTGTAACAAGACATACAACGAAACACTACACTGCGTATTATTCTACGTGCAGACAAGATCCAGAACTCCCGCTGCAGAATGGCCAATAAAGCATTGCAGCCAGCATGAGAGTTCTTGATGTGACGATCAATCACCAATAATTTCACCAAATGTCCCGACTTAGGCAGTAGCAATGGGTGTCTAGCACCATATGGTATGTTGGCGTTCTTTAGACGCCCTCCAACTCGCAACAAACCAACCTCATCCAAAAATGGGTTTAATTTGGAAATGGCACCAACCAACTTAGCTCTACGAGTCCTTAAGATCTCAATCTCCCGCTCAAAATTTGCATCTTGCACAGAACGAACCCAAAAGAGAATAGCCTCTTGTCGCTCTTGGGGAGAGACGAACGGCTCCAATCTTTTGTCCTGTGGGCGTCTACAGTTGTGACCAAACCGTTTTATCCATGCAGTCACTCCAACCAACTTGTCGAGAGAGCTATAGCGGTTTAATAAGAACTCTGGGTCAAAAACATGTTCTTGCTTTTCAAGAGCAAGCATTCGCAGCCCAGGCAACGCACTGGTGTCTAACACAGGCGTGCGGGGCCAATCAGCCTCGGGACGAGTCAACCACTCAGGTCCCCACCAAAGAGTGTGCTCAACCAAACTGGGAGCCATACATCCCCGTGAGGCGCAATCTGCGGGGTTGCACTCGCCAGGCACATGCCTCCAAATCAAGGGGTTCTCAGATGCCTGAATCTGAGATACCCGGTTAGCGACGAACACCTCCAAGGTGTGGACTGACGCCCTTAACCAACACAACACAATTTGACTGTCAGTCCATGCGTAAATAGCAGAAATGTTCACTGACGATTTCAACGTACCGGACACGTGGTTTACCAGGCGCACAAGAAGCACCGCTCCGGAAAGTTCTAACTTCGGTATAGTCAATGAGGTGCGTAGCGGCGCCACCTTACTCTTGGCCATCACCAAAGAAACTCGCACTTGGCCATCTGCAGACACCGTGCGCAAGAAAACTACGGCGGCGAAACCCCTTTCAGATGCGTCCGAGAACCCATGAAGGGACGCCGTGTATTTAAGCGAAGGAAGCATGCAGCGGGGCAGCGAGACCTCATTTACGTTAGGGAGTGTGGAGACGAATCGGTTCCAGTCCTCCAATAAAGCTCCCTGGAGAGGCTCGTCCCAGTCAAGCCCAGCAGTCCAAAGCCTTTGTAAGAAACATTTGGCCCAAAACAAAACAGGACAGATCCAACCGTTCGGATCGAATGTCCTAGCGACCGTCGACAGAACCAGCCGCTTGGTCCAAACGCGAGGTGACTCCAAGTCCACGTTGTATGTAAATGTGTCCTGAACTGGTCTGTACTGCACACCAAGTACAGCCATCATCGCAGGGTTGTCGACGTTTTCAAACAAATGTGGATCTTGTTGGTGGTCTGTAGGCAAGCCCTTTAGGAGGGCCGGCGAATTAGAAACCCATTTTCGTAGCTCGTAACCTGCGGAAGCCAAGATCCCAACCAACTCATCGCGTAAGAGGACGGCCTCATCATCCGTGGACGCTCCGGTGCAGACATCATCGACATATAAATCCTCCTTCAAAATGGCGGAAGCACGAGGGAATGACAAACGTTCTCGATCCGCGAGTTTCCAGAGCGAACGTATAGCTATAAACGGACTAGACCTCAACCCGTACGTATTTGTATTCAGCTCGTAGACTATCATGGAATTCTGGGAGCTCTCACGCCATAATACCAACTGATAACGACGGTCATCAGGGTGGATGACGGTCTGTCGGAACATCATCTTAATGTCAGCCACAAAGACAATCTGATGTCGCCTGAAACGGGTGATGACGTCACAAAGGTCCTTCAGTAATTTCGGACCGGAGTGCAAACAATCATTCAACGAAGCACCTGTAGACGTACGCGCTGAACCATCAAAAACAGTGCGCAACTTACCGCTCGAGGGTTTAATCACTGCGTGATGCGGTAGGAAGAAGTGCTCAACTGACTTCCAGTCCAATTTTGACACGGACATGTGTCCCAAGTCTTCATACTCGCGCATGAACTCAATGTACTTCTCCTTGAGAAGCGGGTTTTTAGCCATTCGGCGTTCCATTGCCAACAAACGTTTTTCTGCTGTGGCTCGTGAGGCTCCTAGAGCCGGCCGCACTGCAAGAAATGGCAAACGTGTCATGATCCGTCCAGAATGGAGACACCCAGTATTGTTCCGATAGAACGCCTCGCACTCTTCATGTCCCGGGTCCGAGCGTGTAACTTGTGGCGGCTCTTCGACTTCCCAGAATCTCTGAACCGCATCAGAGAGGATGGAGCCCACCACCAAGGTACCATCCAGTTCAAGTGGAGAAGGAGACTTTACCACAGGTCCCATCACTGAAAACCCAAATATTGTTGGAATAGCCACCAGGCCCCGTGGTTGCAACACCCTTACTTTTCCGAGCATAATTTTACCCAGTACATCGGCGCCAAGCAACAGATCTACCGGACCCGGTATGCCAAAACTGGGGTCTGCCAAATCCAAATCGGACGTCAAAGTAACGACAGCCGCTGACAACTTTACCTGCGGGTGGTTACCCAAAATATTTTTCATTACAATGGCCGAAGTTTCACACATCGGTCGTGAAGAGTCTGTCACAGAAAACTTCAAGCGAACCTTGCCTTCAAGATTAGCCACAACAATATTGCCAATACCCCTCACAACATCTGGGTAATGATTCATGGCTAGGCCAGTCTGCCCCACCAACCAAGATGACATTATGCACCCTTGCGAACCCGAGTCTAACACAGCGCGAACCACAACTGAGTTTCGCCCCGCTCGGTCCCAGACCCTCACACGAACAGTGGGTAGAAGAACAGTCTCAATTAGTGGGGGTGCATAAGTGGGGCAGACGCCAATATCCTAGTGTGGTCTTGGGGAAGACCGGTCACCGCTCCCAGACGGTGATGCATCAGCACGAGGGAGGTGAGTCCTCTCCTCGCGACTTCCCCGACCATGTATCCTTCGCGGCGGGTTATGCTCATCAGATTGCACTACCCGCCCGAGACGAGAAGCGCGCGAGTCATGTCGCGTTCGCTCAACCAACGGGGATGACGGCCTTTGGGGATATCGCCCAGTAGCCGCAGAATTTAAATTGAGGCCGGGGGGTGAACGGGGCCGCATGCCCCGGCCCCTTTCTCGCTGGTCGCGAACATACCCGCCCGTGGGTGACCCCGATTGGCCACGTTCACGGCGAGCCCCGTTCGCGTTAGCGCATAATAACGACATATGACGTCCCCCACAATACGTGCATGGACTCGAGCTAGGACAGTCCCTTTGGTAGTGGTCCCCGAGACATCCAAAGCACCAACTTCGGTTCCTGGCCTCCGTCCGTCTTGCCGATACCTCCATGGCCGTAAAGTCTGGGCATTTAGTAACGCCATGCGTTGTGGCTCCACAAAATTCACATTGAGGACGAGTGTGGACTGCGAAGCGAGAAGGTCCCCAAACCTGCGGTCTGCCATTGACCTTACTACCACCCCGGTTTCGTTGTCGTGGCAACCTTTGGTCGACTAACCGTTCGACCACCGTCATGTCGCTCATTCGACACTCGTCCTCCAAGAACCTGGTGACGTCACCAAACGTGGGCAAATGGGTTGCGTCATCGCCTCCATACTTCTGCTCGAAGCGAGCTCTGAGCTCTAACGGCAGCTTCTGCAAGGTTACATGCACCAACATGTAGCTCCAAGAGTCCACGGGGAGATCCAACCGTCTCAAGGCATTGGTTGCAATTAACAGTGGGTTCAATAAACCTGCCCGCAAGGATGAGATTTGAGTGATCCCCGGCAAACTTAAAATTTGTTCAATGTGCGTGTCCGCCAAGGCACGCTTGTTTTGGTACCTCTTCACCAACAAGTTCCACGCCACCTGGTAATTGCCGTCATTAATCGGTAAGTGCTGTATCAAGCCCCTTGCCTCACCGTCTAAGACGGACAACAGGTATGCTAGCTTTTGAGCATAGCCAAGGTCCCCGCGGGCATCCACTAGGCTTTCAAAAAGGTTCCTAAAACCTAACCACATGTCTAGGGTACCATCAAACCGTGGTAAGTCCAAGGTTGGCAACCTACTAAGTAACCCAGTTACTGTAGGCTTGACGTCACCTGACACGGTTGATTTGTCTGTGCGTTCTGTCAAGACCTCACGAGCGCGTTGGGCGATCTGATCAGCCAGGTCCATGATGCGGTTGAAATCTGCATCCACTGCATCGCGCCGATCCTGGGGAAACGAAATGAGGTCAACGCGCTCCAAGCCCTCCAAGTAGTCAGCTAAGCGAGTCTCCACGGCTTCGATCCTACTGGGCATCTTTTCATACCGTTCCAGTAAGGCATCCTGCTTATCAGTCTGTGGTATGAGAGCCGCTGCCTGAACAAACCATCTTCTGGCGACTGCAATGGCCGAGAGAGCCTTGTTTACCGATTTTAAGTCGGTCATAGCCGAATCGTCGATTACAGGTTTACAAGAAACAATTATATGAATGTACGATTACAAAAACGATAGTGACACAATACCCAATATTGACAAACCTACAAGCAATCTCTCGAACAATACCTAATCAAGCAACTGATGATGATGATCCAATATAACAAACTTCAGTTTTACAAAGCTTATTGAAGGTGGACGAGTAACACCGCTGCCACCAAACTTGCAGGATTGAGACCAAATCGAACCAACGAAATGCAATTTTTAATTTTCCAACAAACGAACACACAATTAAACAAATGTTTTTAAACTATAACTTTCGTGAGTGTTTCCGGGACATCCCAATGCGTAATCAAATAAAACACAATCTACTATCCTATGTAACATAAACAGTTCGCTTAATGAGACACGAATTAATTTGTTTATCTAATACAAGTGTACCTAGTACAAGTTAACCGTATAATTATTAGGATAGGATCGTATTTAAACGGAGTCTAACTATTAGCAGGTGTTAACAGCTAGCCGCACGAGAACAATAGGGACCGCATTCCTTAGATAAGGATTCTCAACTAACGAGTTTTATGGAATTAAATAATGAGTCCATTCACTATTAAGAATTAATACTAAACCTACAAATGCACTTTAAATTCAAATGCTAATTTAGTGATCGGCTGCGCAAACCGAATCATACAAGTTGAAATGAAGGGGGTAGACCATGCAAAAGCCCTTACCACTTTTCTATCCGTATATGAATCGTGATTTAAACCACGCTCTGCTACCATATGTTATGGACAGAGTCAGGGATTCGTCATCCAACTCGTCTAGTCCACAACTGCTCGCGATTCGCGGCTTTTATTCGGATAAGTTCCGTTTATATAGATTCGGGAGGAAGGGGACAAGCAACTTACCAGGGTTGTGGCATACACCCGGAGTAATAGAGTCAGGGTCAAGTCAGTCAGTTAAGTCGACAGTAAGATTCAGGATCGACGGGAACAGCCTCGCGAGAACCCCTTTGTTGCAATGGGGGTAGTCTGCTCACCAACTTCACTCACGCCTTTCAGCTCCGTTAAATTTGTAATCTTTAATGTAATCCAATATACCTTATTGGCGGGGTCAGCCCGCGCGCGCGAGGGGCGAATATATCAAGGGGAGGTACCTAACAATTAGGTGGATATGCGGTAACCGGCGCGAGAGCAACGATACGTGTGTACTCAATCAAAGATGGCGAACTAGTGATGTTACTACACGACTGACCGCAATAGGGATGTCCTTTCGAAATAGAACATCTACCCGCCCCGGTCAGGCCCACCTGACCGCTAATCAATAGGCAGACGTGATAGCGTGGCGACCGCTCTCTTCAGAATTGAACCGTCCACCTGAACCTCAGCAAAACGAGGTACCCCATCGGTACCAAATACCAAGCTAAGTATGCGTCCCCGGCGCCAACACAATGGCGGCAAGTTGGCATCCTTAACCAAGACAAGGTCCCCGACCTTAGGTGGATCCGTCTTATCAGTCCACTTGACGCGCTGCTGGAGTATGTGCAAATACTCCAAACTCCAACGTTTCCAAAAGCTCTGAGCAAGTTGTTGGATTAACTGAAACCGAGAGAGGCGATGTTGGTTCACATTGTCGAAAGGGTACTCCGGCAGGGCGTTAAGAGGCTGACCAATCAAAAAATGGCCCGGCGTAAGAGCTTCCAAATCATTAGGGTCTGAAGAGATCGGGCACAACGGGCGCGAATTCAACGTGGCCTCAATCCTACAAAATAAGGTTGCGAGCTCCTCAAAGGTCAAAATGGACTCCCCAATAACCCGTCGCAAACCTAGTTTGGCTACACGGACAACTGATTCAAAGATTCCACCCCAGTGGGGACAAGCTGCCGGGCTAAAATGCCAAGTTATCTTACGTTTTGCCAATAAAGTACCAATGTTGGTTTGACAGTTTTGGAAGAAGTCGTTTACTTCCTTCAAATAATTATTTGCCCCCTTGAAGTTAGTACCGCAGTCTGATCTAATCAAAGACGGTAGTCCTCTCCTAGAGACGAACCTATCCAATGTTGCAATAAAGGCCTCCGTTGAAAGTGCAGAAACAAGTTCCAAATGAACTGCTTTGGTAGCCAGACAAACGAAGACACAGAGATAGGCCTTCGTGGTTTTACTGTTGCGAAGGGTTGAAGTCTTTACCGAAAATGGGCCCGCGAAGTCAGTTCCGACTCCAGCGAAGGCCCTGGACTCAGTGACACGATCCGAAGGCAAGTCTCCCATTAGGGGCTGCAAAGTGGGAGCTTTGAGCCTGTAACAAGACATACAACGAAACACTACACTGCGTATTATTCTACGTGCAGACAAGATCCAGAACTCCCGCTGCAGAATGGCCAATAAAGCATTGCAGCCAGCATGAGAGTTCTTGATGTGACGATCAATCACCAATAATTTCACCAAATGTCCCGACTTAGGCAGTAGCAATGGGTGTCTAGCACCATATGGTATGTTGGCGTTCTTTAGACGCCCTCCAACTCGCAACAAACCAACCTCATCCAAAAATGGGTTTAATTTGGAAATGGCACCAACCAACTTAGCTCTACGAGTCCTTAAGATCTCAATCTCCCGCTCAAAATTTGCATCTTGCACAGAACGAACCCAAAAGAGAATAGCCTCTTGTCGCTCTTGGGGAGAGACGAACGGCTCCAATCTTTTGTCCTGTGGGCGTCTACAGTTGTGACCAAACCGTTTTATCCATGCAGTCACTCCAACCAACTTGTCGAGAGAGCTATAGCGGTTTAATAAGAACTCTGGGTCAAAAACATGTTCTTGCTTTTCAAGAGCAAGCATTCGCAGCCCAGGCAACGCACTGGTGTCTAACACAGGCGTGCGGGGCCAATCAGCCTCGGGACGAGTCAACCACTCAGGTCCCCACCAAAGAGTGTGCTCAACCAAACTGGGAGCCATACATCCCCGTGAGGCGCAATCTGCGGGGTTGCACTCGCCAGGCACATGCCTCCAAATCAAGGGGTTCTCAGATGCCTGAATCTGAGATACCCGGTTAGCGACGAACACCTCCAAGGTGTGGACTGACGCCCTTAACCAACACAACACAATTTGACTGTCAGTCCATGCGTAAATAGCAGAAATGTTCACTGACGATTTCAACGTACCGGACACGTGGTTTACCAGGCGCACAAGAAGCACCGCTCCGGAAAGTTCTAACTTCGGTATAGTCAATGAGGTGCGTAGCGGCGCCACCTTACTCTTGGCCATCACCAAAGAAACTCGCACTTGGCCATCTGCAGACACCGTGCGCAAGAAAACTACGGCGGCGAAACCCCTTTCAGATGCGTCCGAGAACCCATGAAGGGACGCCGTGTATTTAAGCGAAGGAAGCATGCAGCGGGGCAGCGAGACCTCATTTACGTTAGGGAGTGTGGAGACGAATCGGTTCCAGTCCTCCAATAAAGCTCCCTGGAGAGGCTCGTCCCAGTCAAGCCCAGCAGTCCAAAGCCTTTGTAAGAAACATTTGGCCCAAAACAAAACAGGACAGATCCAACCGTTCGGATCGAATGTCCTAGCGACCGTCGACAGAACCAGCCGCTTGGTCCAAACGCGAGGTGACTCCAAGTCCACGTTGTATGTAAATGTGTCCTGAACTGGTCTGTACTGCACACCAAGTACAGCCATCATCGCAGGGTTGTCGACGTTTTCAAACAAATGTGGATCTTGTTGGTGGTCTGTAGGCAAGCCCTTTAGGAGGGCCGGCGAATTAGAAACCCATTTTCGTAGCTCGTAACCTGCGGAAGCCAAGATCCCAACCAACTCATCGCGTAAGAGGACGGCCTCATCATCCGTGGACGCTCCGGTGCAGACATCATCGACATATAAATCCTCCTTCAAAATGGCGGAAGCACGAGGGAATGACAAACGTTCTCGATCCGCGAGTTTCCAGAGCGAACGTATAGCTATAAACGGACTAGACCTCAACCCGTACGTATTTGTATTCAGCTCGTAGACTATCATGGAATTCTGGGAGCTCTCACGCCATAATACCAACTGATAACGACGGTCATCAGGGTGGATGACGGTCTGTCGGAACATCATCTTAATGTCAGCCACAAAGACAATCTGATGTCGCCTGAAACGGGTGATGACGTCACAAAGGTCCTTCAGTAATTTCGGACCGGAGTGCAAACAATCATTCAACGAAGCACCTGTAGACGTACGCGCTGAACCATCAAAAACAGTGCGCAACTTACCGCTCGAGGGTTTAATCACTGCGTGATGCGGTAGGAAGAAGTGCTCAACTGACTTCCAGTCCAATTTTGA
Source organism: Clostera curtula (assembly GCA_905475355.2). Taxonomy (NCBI): domain Eukaryota; kingdom Metazoa; phylum Arthropoda; class Insecta; order Lepidoptera; family Notodontidae; genus Clostera; species Clostera curtula. The sequence goes on from FR997821.1 coordinate 817,940, forward strand.
CACGGACATGTGTCCCAAGTCTTCATACTCGCGCATGAACTCAATGTACTTCTCCTTGAGAAGCGGGTTTTTAGCCATTCGGCGTTCCATTGCCAACAAACGTTTTTCTGCTGTGGCTCGTGAGGCTCCTAGAGCCGGCCGCACTGCAAGAAATGGCAAACGTGTCATGATCCGTCCAGAATGGAGACACCCAGTATTGTTCCGATAGAACGCCTCGCACTCTTCATGTCCCGGGTCCGAGCGTGTAACTTGTGGCGGCTCTTCGACTTCCCAGAATCTCTGAACCGCATCAGAGAGGATGGAGCCCACCACCAAGGTACCATCCAGTTCAAGTGGAGAAGGAGACTTTACCACAGGTCCCATCACTGAAAACCCAAATATTGTTGGAATAGCCACCAGGCCCCGTGGTTGCAACACCCTTACTTTTCCGAGCATAATTTTACCCAGTACATCGGCGCCAAGCAACAGATCTACCGGACCCGGTATGCCAAAACTGGGGTCTGCCAAATCCAAATCGGACGTCAAAGTAACGACAGCCGCTGACAACTTTACCTGCGGGTGGTTACCCAAAATATTTTTCATTACAATGGCCGAAGTTTCACACATCGGTCGTGAAGAGTCTGTCACAGAAAACTTCAAGCGAACCTTGCCTTCAAGATTAGCCACAACAATATTGCCAATACCCCTCACAACATCTGGGTAATGATTCATGGCTAGGCCAGTCTGCCCCACCAACCAAGATGACATTATGCACCCTTGCGAACCCGAGTCTAACACAGCGCGAACCACAACTGAGTTTCGCCCCGCTCGGTCCCAGACCCTCACACGAACAGTGGGTAGAAGAACAGTCTCAATTAGTGGGGGTGCATAAGTGGGGCAGACGCCAATATCCTAGTGTGGTCTTGGGGAAGACCGGTCACCGCTCCCAGACGGTGATGCATCAGCACGAGGGAGGTGAGTCCTCTCCTCGCGACTTCCCCGACCATGTATCCTTCGCGGCGGGTTATGCTCATCAGATTGCACTACCCGCCCGAGACGAGAAGCGCGCGAGTCATGTCGCGTTCGCTCAACCAACGGGGATGACGGCCTTTGGGGATATCGCCCAGTAGCCGCAGAATTTAAATTGAGGCCGGGGGGTGAACGGGGCCGCATGCCCCGGCCCCTTTCTCGCTGGTCGCGAACATACCCGCCCGTGGGTGACCCCGATTGGCCACGTTCACGGCGAGCCCCGTTCGCGTTAGCGCATAATAACGACATATGACGTCCCCCACAATACGTGCATGGACTCGAGCTAGGACAGTCCCTTTGGTAGTGGTCCCCGAGACATCCAAAGCACCAACTTCGGTTCCTGGCCTCCGTCCGTCTTGCCGATACCTCCATGGCCGTAAAGTCTGGGCATTTAGTAACGCCATGCGTTGTGGCTCCACAAAATTCACATTGAGGACGAGTGTGGACTGCGAAGCGAGAAGGTCCCCAAACCTGCGGTCTGCCATTGACCTTACTACCACCCCGGTTTCGTTGTCGTGGCAACCTTTGGTCGACTAACCGTTCGACCACCGTCATGTCGCTCATTCGACACTCGTCCTCCAAGAACCTGGTGACGTCACCAAACGTGGGCAAATGGGTTGCGTCATCGCCTCCATACTTCTGCTCGAAGCGAGCTCTGAGCTCTAACGGCAGCTTCTGCAAGGTTACATGCACCAACATGTAGCTCCAAGAGTCCACGGGGAGATCCAACCGTCTCAAGGCATTGGTTGCAATTAACAGTGGGTTCAATAAACCTGCCCGCAAGGATGAGATTTGAGTGATCCCCGGCAAACTTAAAATTTGTTCAATGTGCGTGTCCGCCAAGGCACGCTTGTTTTGGTACCTCTTCACCAACAAGTTCCACGCCACCTGGTAATTGCCGTCATTAATCGGTAAGTGCTGTATCAAGCCCCTTGCCTCACCGTCTAAGACGGACAACAGGTATGCTAGCTTTTGAGCATAGCCAAGGTCCCCGCGGGCATCCACTAGGCTTTCAAAAAGGTTCCTAAAACCTAACCACATGTCTAGGGTACCATCAAACCGTGGTAAGTCCAAGGTTGGCAACCTACTAAGTAACCCAGTTACTGTAGGCTTGACGTCACCTGGACACGGTTGATTTGTCTGTGCGTTCTGTCAAGACCTCACGAGCGCGTTGGGCGATCTGATCAGCCAGGTCCATGATGCGGTTGAAATCTGCATCCACTGCATCGCGCCGATCCTGGGGAAACGAAATGAGGTCAACGCGCTCCAAGCCCTCCAAGTAGTCAGCCAAGCGAGTCTCCACGGCTTCGATCCTACTGGGCATCTTTTCATACCGTTCCAGTAAGGCATCCTGCTTATCAGTCTGTGGTATGAGAGCCGCTGCCTGAACAAACCATCTTCTGGCGACTGCAATGGCCGAGAGAGCCTTGTTTACCGATTTTAAGTCGGTCATAGCCGAATCGTCGATTACAGGTTTACAAGAAACAATTATATGAATGTACGATTACAAAAACGATAGTGACACAATACCCAATATTGACAAACCTACAAGCAATCTCTCGAACAATACCTAATCAAGCAACTGATGATGATGATCCAATATAACAAACTTCAGTTTTACAAAGCTTATTGAAGGTGGACGAGTAACACCGCTGCCACCAAACTTGCAGGATTGAGACCAAATCGAACCAACGAAATGCAATTTTTAATTTTCCAACAAACGAACACACAATTAAACAAATGTTTTTAAACTATAACTTTCGTGAGTGTTTCCGGGACATCCCAATGCGTAATCAAATAAAACACAATCTACTATCCTATGTAACATAAACAGTTCGCTTAATGAGACACGAATTAATTTGTTTATCTAATACAAGTGTACCTAGTACAAGTTAACCGTATAATTATTAGGATAGGATCGTATTTAAACGGAGTCTAACTATTAGCAGGTGTTAACAGCTAGCCGCACGAGAACAATAGGGACCGCATTCCTTAGATAAGGATTCTCAACTAACGAGTTTTATGGAATTAAATAATGAGTCCATTCACTATTAAGAATTAATACTAAACCTACAAATGCACTTTAAATTCAAATGCTAATTTAGTGATCGGCTGCGCAAACCGAATCATACAAGTTGAAATGAAGGGGGTAGACCATGCAAAAGCCCTTACCACTTTTCTATCCGTATATGAATCGTGATTTAAACCACGCTCTGCTACCATATGTTATGGACAGAGTCAGGGATTCGTCATCCAACTCGTCTAGTCCACAACTGCTCGCGATTCGCGGCTTTTATTCGGATAAGTTCCGTTTATATAGATTCGGGAGGAAGGGGACAAGCAACTTACCAGGGTTGTGGCATACACCCGGAGTAATAGAGTCAGGGTCAAGTCAGTCAGTTAAGTCGACAGTAAGATTCAGGATCGACGGGAACAGCCTCGCGAGAACCCCTTTGTTGCAATGGGGGTAGTCTGCTCACCAACTTCACTCACGCCTTTCAGCTCCGTTAAATTTGTAATCTTTAATGTAATCCAATATACCTTATTGGCGGGGTCAGCCCGCGCGCGCGAGGGGCGAATATATCAAGGGGAGGTACCTAACAATTAGGTGGATATGCGGTAACCGGCGCGAGAGCAACGATACGTGTGTACTCAATCAAAGATGGCGAACTAGTGATGTTACTACACGACTGACCGCAATAGGGATGTCCTTTCGAAATAGAACATCTACCCGCCCCGGTCAGGCCCACCTGACCGCTAATCAATAGGCAGACGTGATAGCGTGGGCGACCGCTCTCTTCAGAATTGAACCGTCCACCTGAACCTCAGCAAAACGAGGTACCCCATCGGTACCAAATACCAAGCTAAGTATGCGTCCCCGGCGCCAACACAATGGCGGCAAGTTGGCATCCTTAACCAAGACAAGGTCCCCGACCTTAGGTGGATCCGTCTTATCAGTCCACTTGACGCGCTGCTGGAGTATGTGCAAATACTCCAAACTCCAACGTTTCCAAAAGCTCTGAGCAAGTTGTTGGATTAACTGAAACCGAGAGAGGCGATGTTGGTTCACATTGTCGAAAGGGTACTCCGGCAGGGCGTTAAGAGGCTGACCAATCAAAAAATGGCCCGGCGTAAGAGCTTCCAAATCATTAGGGTCTGAAGAGATCGGGCACAACGGGCGCGAATTCAACGTGGCCTCAATCCTACAAAATAAGGTTGCGAGCTCCTCAAAGGTCAAAATGGACTCCCCAATAACCCGTCGCAAACCTAGTTTGGCTACACGGACAACTGATTCAAAGATTCCACCCCAGTGGGGACAAGCTGCCGGGCTAAAATGCCAAGTTATCTTACGTTTTGCCAATAAAGTACCAATGTTGGTTTGACAGTTTTGGAAGAAGTCGTTTACTTCCTTCAAATAATTATTTGCCCCCCTTGAAGTTAGTACCGCAGTCTGATCTAATCAAAGACGGTAGTCCTCTCCTAGAGACGAACCTATCCAATGTTGCAATAAAGGCCTCCGTTGAAAGTGCAGAAACAAGTTCCAAATGAACTGCTTTGGTAGCCAGACAAACGAAGACACAGAGATAGGCCTTCGTGGTTTTACTGTTGCGAAGGGTTGAAGTCTTTACCGAAAATGGGCCCGCGAAGTCAGTTCCGACTCCAGCGAAGGCCCTGGACTCAGTGACACGATCCGAAGGCAAGTCTCCCATTAGGGGCTGCAAAGTGGGAGCTTTGAGCCTGTAACAAGACATACAACGAAACACTACACTGCGTATTATTCTACGTGCAGACAAGATCCAGAACTCCCGCTGCAGAATGGCCAATAAAGCATTGCAGCCAGCATGAGAGTTCTTGATGTGACGATCAATCACCAATAATTTCACCCAAATGTCCCGACTTAGGCAGTAGCAATGGGTGTCTAGCACCATATGGTATGTTGGCGTTCTTTAGACGCCCTCCAACTCGCAACAAACAACCTCATCCAAAAATGGGTTTAATTTGGAAATGGCACCAACCAACTTAGCTCTACGAGTCCTTAAGATCTCAATCTCCCGCTCAAAATTTGCATCTTGCACAGAACGAACCCAAAAGAGAATAGCCTCTTGTCGCTCTTGGGGAGAGACGAACGGCTCCAATCTTTTGTCCTGTGGGCGTCTACAGTTGTGACCAAACCGTTTTATCCATGCAGTCACTCCAACCAACTTGTCGAGAGAGCTATAGCGGTTTAATAAGAACTCTGGGTCAAAAACATGTTCTTGCTTTTCAAGAGCAAGCATTCGCAGCCCAGGCAACGCACTGGTGTCTAACACAGGCGTGCGGGGCCAATCAGCCTCGGGACGAGTCAACCACTCAGGTCCCCACCAAAGAGTGTGCTCAACCAAACTGGGAGCCATACATCCCCGTGAGGCGCAATCTGCGGGGTTGCACTCGCCAGGCACATGCCTCCAAATCAAGGGGTTCTCAGATGCCTGAATCTGAGATACCCGGTTAGCGACGAACACCTCCAAGGTGTGGACTGACGCCCTTAACCAACACAACACAATTTGACTGTCAGTCCATGCGTAAATAGCAGAAATGTTCACTGACGATTTCAACGTACCGGACACGTGGTTTACCAGGCGCACAAGAAGCACCGCTCCGGAAAGTTCTAACTTCGGTATAGTCAATGAGGTGCGTAGCGGCGCCACCTTACTCTTGGCCATCACCAAAGAAACTCGCACTTGGCCATCTGCAGACACCGTGCGCAAGAAAACTACGGCGGCGAAACCCCTTTCAGATGCGTCCGAGAACCCATGAAGGGACGCCGTGTATTTAAGCGAAGGAAGCATGCAGCGGGGCAGCGAGACCTCATTTACGTTAGGGAGTGTGGAGACGAATCGGTTCCAGTCCTCCAATAAAGCTCCCTGGAGAGGCTCGTCCCAGTCAAGCCCAGCAGTCCAAAGCCTTTGTAAGAAACATTTGGCCCAAAACAAAACAGGACAGATCCAACCGTTCGGATCGAATGTCCTAGCGACCGTCGACAGAACCAGCCGCTTGGTCCAAACGCGAGGTGACTCCAAGTCCACGTTGTATGTAAATGTGTCCTGAACTGGTCTGTACTGCACACCAAGTACAGCCATTCATCGCAGGGTTGTCGACGTTTTCAAACAAATGTGGATCTTGTTGGTGGTCTGTAGGCAAGCCCTTTAGGAGGGCCGGCGAATTAGAAACCCATTTTCGTAGCTCGTAACCTGCGGAAGCCAAGATCCCAACCAACTCATCGCGTAAGAGGACGGCCTCATCATCCGTGGACGCTCCGGTGCAGACATCATCGACATATAAATCCTCCTTCAAAATGGCGGAAGCACGAGGGAATGACAAACGTTCTCGATCCGCGAGTTTCCAGAGCGAACGTATAGCTATAAACGGACTAGACCTCAACCCGTACGTATTTGTATTCAGCTCGTAGACTATCATGGAATTCTGGGAGCTCTCACGCCATAATACCAACTGATAACGACGGTCATCAGGGTGGATGACGGTCTGTCGGAACATCATCTTAATGTCAGCCACAAAGACAATCTGATGTCGCCTGAAACGGGTGATGACGTCACAAAGGTCCTTCAGTAATTTCGGACCGGAGTGCAAACAATCATTCAACGAAGCACCTGTAGACGTACGCGCTGAACCATCAAAAACAGTGCGCAACTTACCGCTCGAGGGTTTAATCACTGCGTGATGCGGTAGGAAGAAGTGCTCAACTGACTTCCAGTCCAATTTTGACACGGACATGTGTCCCAAGTCTTCATACTCGCGCATGAACTCAATGTACTTCTCCTTGAGAAGCGGGTTTTTAGCCATTCGGCGTTCCATTGCCAACAAACGTTTTTCTGCTGTGGCTCGTGAGGCTCCTAGAGCCGGCCGCACTGCAAGAAATGGCAAACGTGTCATGATCCGTCCAGAATGGAGACACCCAGTATTGTTCCGATAGAACGCCTCGCACTCTTCATGTCCCGGGTCCGAGCGTGTAACTTGTGGCGGCTCTTCGACTTCCCAGAATCTCTGAACCGCATCAGAGAGGATGGAGCCCACCACCAAGGTACCATCCAGTTCAAGTGGAGAAGGAGACTTTACCACAGGTCCCATCACTGAAAACCCAAATATTGTTGGAATAGCCACCAGGCCCCGTGGTTGCAACACCCTTACTTTTCCGAGCATAATTTTACCCAGTACATCGGCGCCAAGCAACAGATCTACCGGACCCGGTATGCCAAAACTGGGGTCTGCCAAATCCAAATCGGACGTCAAAGTAACGACAGCCGCTGACAACTTTACCTGCGGGTGGTTACCCAAAATATTTTTCATTACAATGGCCGAAGTTTCACACATCGGTCGTGAAGAGTCTGTCACAGAAAACTTCAAGCGAACCTTGCCTTCAAGATTAGCCACAACAATATTGCCAATACCCCTCACAACATCTGGGTAATGATTCATGGCTAGGCCAGTCTGCCCCACCAACCAAGATGACATTATGCACCCTTGCGAACCCGAGTCTAACACAGCGCGAACCACAACTGAGTTTCGCCCCGCTCGGTCCCAGACCCTCACACGAACAGTGGGTAGAAGAACAGTCTCAATTAGTGGGGGTGCATAAGTGGGGCAGACGCCAATATCCTAGTGTGGTCTTGGGGAAGACCGGTCACCGCTCCCAGACGGTGATGCATCAGCACGAGGGAGGTGAGTCCTCTCCTCGCGACTTCCCCGACCATGTATCCTTCGCGGCGGGTTATGCTCATCAGATTGCACTACCCGCCCGAGACGAGAAGCGCGCGAGTCATGTCGCGTTCGCTCAACCAACGGGGATGACGGCCTTTGGGGATATCGCCCAGTAGCCGCAGAATTTAAATTGAGGCCGGGGGGGTGAACGGGGCCGCATGCCCCGGCCCCTTTCTCGCTGGTCGCGAACATACCCGCCCGTGGGTGACCCCGATTGGCCACGTTCACGGCGAGCCCCGTTCGCGTTAGCGCATAATAACGACATATGACGTCCCCCACAATACGTGCATGGACTCGAGCTAGGACAGTCCCTTTGGTAGTGGTCCCCGAGACATCCAAAGCACCAACTTCGGTTCCTGGCCTCCGTCCGTCTTGCCGATACCTCCATGGCCGTAAAGTCTGGGCATTTAGTAACGCCATGCGTTGTGGCTCCACAAAATTCACATTGAGGACGAGTGTGGACTGCGAAGCGAGAAGGTCCCCAAACCTGCGGTCTGCCATTGACCTTACTACCACCCCGGTTTCGTTGTCGTGGCAACCTTTGGTCGACTAACCGTTCGACCACCGTCATGTCGCTCATTCGACACTCGTCCTCCAAGAACCTGGTGACGTCACCAAACGTGGGCAAATGGGTTGCGTCATCGCCTCCATACTTCTGCTCGAAGCGAGCTCTGAGCTCTAACGGCAGCTTCTGCAAGGTTACATGCACCAACATGTAGCTCCAAGAGTCCACGGGGAGATCCAACCGTCTCAAGGCATTGGTTGCAATTAACAGTGGGTTCAATAAACCTGCCCGCAAGGATGAGATTTGAGTGATCCCCGGCAAACTTAAAATTTGTTCAATGTGCGTGTCCGCCAAGGCACGCTTGTTTTGGTACCTCTTCACCAACAAGTTCCACGCCACCTGGTAATTGCCGTCATTAATCGGTAAGTGCTGTATCAAGCCCCTTGCCTCACCGTCTAAGACGGACAACAGGTATGCTAGCTTTTGAGCATAGCCAAGGTCCCCGCGGGCATCCACTAGGCTTTCAAAAAGGTTCCTAAAACCTAACCACATGTCTAGGGTACCATCAAACCGTGGTAAGTCCAAGGTTGGCAACCTACTAAGTAACCCAGTTACTGTAGGCTTGACGTCACCTGACACGGTTGATTTGTCTGTGCGTTCTGTCAAGACCTCACGAGCGCGTTGGGCGATCTGATCAGCCAGGTCCATGATGCGGTTGAAATCTGCATCCACTGCATCGCGCCGATCCTGGGGAAACGAAATGAGGTCAACGCGCTCCAAGCCCTCCAAGTAGTCAGCCAAGCGAGTCTCCACGGCTTCGATCCTACTGGGCATCTTTTCATACCGTTCCAGTAAGGCATCCTGCTTATCAGTCTGTGGTATGAGAGCCGCTGCCTGAACAAACCATCTTCTGGCGACTGCAATGGCCGAGAGAGCCTTGTTTACCGATTTTAAGTCGGTCATAGCCGAATCGTCGATTACAGGTTTACAAGAAACAATTATATGAATGTACGATTACAAAAACGATAGTGACACAATACCCAATATTGACAAACCTACAAGCAATCTCTCGAACAATACCTAATCAAGCAACTGATGATGATGATCCAATATAACAAACTTCAGTTTTACAAAGCTTATTGAAGGTGGACGAGTAACACCGCTGCCACCAAACTTGCAGGATTGAGACCAAATCGAACCAACGAAATGCAATTTTTAATTTTCCAACAAACGAACACACAATTAAACAAATGTTTTTAAACTATAACTTTCGTGAGTGTTTCCGGGACATCCCAATGCGTAATCAAATAAAACACAATCTACTATCCTATGTAACATAAACAGTTCGCTTAATGAGACACGAATTAATTTGTTTATCTAATACAAGTGTACCTAGTACAAGTTAACCGTATAATTATTAGGATAGGATCGTATTTAAACGGAGTCTAACTATTAGCAGGTGTTAACAGCTAGCCGCACGAGAACAATAGGGACCGCATTCCTTAGATAAGGATTCTCAACTAACGAGTTTTATGGAATTAAATAATGAGTCCATTCACTATTAAGAATTAATACTAAACCTACAAATGCACTTTAAATTCAAATGCTAATTTAGTGATCGGCTGCGCAAACCGAATCATACAAGTTGAAATGAAGGGGGTAGACCATGCAAAAGCCCTTACCACTTTTCTATCCGTATATGAATCGTGATTTAAACCACGCTCTGCTACCATATGTTATGGACAGAGTCAGGGATTCGTCATCCAACTCGTCTAGTCCACAACTGCTCGCGATTCGCGGCTTTTATTCGGATAAGTTCCGTTTATATAGATTCGGGAGGAAGGGGACAAGCAACTTACCAGGGTTGTGGCATACACCCGGAGTAATAGAGTCAGGGTCAAGTCAGTCAGTTAAGTCGACAGTAAGATTCAGGATCGACGGGAACAGCCTCGCGAGAACCCCTTTGTTGCAATGGGGGTAGTCTGCTCACCAACTTCACTCACGCCTTTCAGCTCCGTTAAATTTGTAATCTTTAATGTAATCCAATATACCTTATTGGCGGGGTCAGCCCGCGCGCGCGAGGGGCGAATATATCAAGGGGAGGTACCTAACAATTAGGTGGATATGCGGTAACCGGCGCGAGAGCAACGATACGTGTGTACTCAATCAAAGATGGCGAACTAGTGATGTTACTACACGACTGACCGCAATAGGGATGTCCTTTCGAAATAGAACATCTACCCGCCCCGGTCAGGCCCACCTGACCGCTAATCAATAGGCAGACGTGATAGCGTGGCGACCGCTCTCTTCAGAATTGAACCGTCCACCTGAACCTCAGCAAAACGAGGTACCCCATCGGTACCAAATACCAAGCTAAGTATGCGTCCCCCGGCGCCAACACAATGGCGGCAAGTTGGCATCCTTAACCAAGACAAGGTCCCCGACCTTAGGTGGATCCGTCTTATCAGTCCACTTGACGCGCTGCTGGAGTATGTGCAAATACTCCAAACTCCAACGTTTCCAAAAGCTCTGAGCAAGTTGTTGGATTAACTGAAACCGAGAGAGGCGATGTTGGTTCACATTGTCGAAAGGGTACTCCGGCAGGGCGTTAAGAGGCTGACCAATCAAAAAATGGCCCGGCGTAAGAGCTTCCAAATCATTAGGGTCTGAAGAGATCGGGCACAACGGGCGCGAATTCAACGTGGCCTCAATCCTACAAAATAAGGTTGCGAGCTCCTCAAAGGTCAAAATGGACTCCCCAATAACCCGTCGCAAACCTAGTTTGGCTACACGGACAACTGATTCAAAGATTCCACCCCAGTGGGGACAAGCTGCCGGGCTAAAATGCCAAGTTATCTTACGTTTTGCCAATAAAGTACCAATGTTGGTTTGACAGTTTTGGAAGAAGTCGTTTACTTCCTTCAAATAATTATTTGCCCCCTTGAAGTTAGTACCGCAGTCTGATCTAATCAAAGACGGTAGTCCTCTCCTAGAGACGAACCTATCCAATGTTGCAATAAAGGCCTCCGTTGAAAGTGCAGAAACAAGTTCCAAATGAACTGCTTTGGTAGCCAGACAAACGAAGACACAGAGATAGGCCTTCGTGGTTTTACTGTTGCGAAGGGTTGAAGTCTTTACCGAAAATGGGCCCGCGAAGTCAGTTCCGACTCCAGCGAAGGCCCTGGACTCAGTGACACGATCCGAAGGCAAGTCTCCCATTAGGGGCTGCAAAGTGGGAGCTTTGAGCCTGTAACAAGACATACAACGAAACACTACACTGCGTATTATTCTACGTGCAGACAAGATCCAGAACTCCCGCTGCAGAATGGCCAATAAAGCATTGCAGCCAGCATGAGAGTTCTTGATGTGACGATCAATCACCAATAATTTCACCAAATGTCCCGACTTAGGCAGTAGCAATGGGTGTCTAGCACCATATGGTATGTTGGCGTTCTTTAGACGCCCTCCAACTCGCAACAAACCAACCTCATCCAAAAATGGGTTTAATTTGGAAATGGCACCAACCAACTTAGCTCTACGAGTCCTTAAGATCTCAATCTCCCGCTCAAAATTTGCATCTTGCACAGAACGAACCCAAAAGAGAATAGCCTCTTGTCGCTCTTGGGGAGAGACGAACGGCTCCAATCTTTTGTCCTGTGGGCGTCTACAGTTGTGACCAAACCGTTTTATCCATGCAGTCACTCCAACCAACTTGTCGAGAGAGCTATAGCGGTTTAATAAGAACTCTGGGTCAAAAACATGTTCTTGCTTTTCAAGAGCAAGCATTCGCAGCCCAGGCAACGCACTGGTGTCTAACACAGGCGTGCGGGGCCAATCAGCCTCGGGACGAGTCAACCACTCAGGTCCCCACCAAAGAGTGTGCTCAACCAAACTGGGAGCCATACATCCCCGTGAGGCGCAATCTGCGGGGTTGCACTCGCCAGGCACATGCCTCCAAATCAAGGGGTTCTCAGATGCCTGAATCTGAGATACCCGGTTAGCGACGAACACCTCCAAGGTGTGGACTGACGCCCTTAACCAACACAACACAATTTGACTGTCAGTCCATGCGTAAATAGCAGAAATGTTCACTGACGATTTCAACGTACCGGACACGTGGTTTACCAGGCGCACAAGAAGCACCGCTCCGGAAAGTTCTAACTTCGGTATAGTCAATGAGGTGCGTAGCGGCGCCACCTTACTCTTGGCCATCACCAAAGAAACTCGCACTTGGCCATCTGCAGACACCGTGCGCAAGAAAACTACGGCGGCGAAACCCCTTTCAGATGCGTCCGAGAACCCATGAAGGGACGCCGTGTATTTAAGCGAAGGAAGCATGCAGCGGGGCAGCGAGACCTCATTTACGTTAGGGAGTGTGGAGACGAATCGGTTCCAGTCCTCCAATAAAGCTCCCTGGAGAGGCTCGTCCCAGTCAAGCCCAGCAGTCCAAAGCCTTTGTAAGAAACATTTGGCCCAAAACAAAACAGGACAGATCCAACCGTTCGGATCGAATGTCCTAGCGACCGTCGACAGAACCAGCCGCTTGGTCCAAACGCGAGGTGACTCCAAGTCCACGTTGTATGTAAATGTGTCCTGAACTGGTCTGTACTGCACACCAAGTACAGCCATCATCGCAGGGTTGTCGACGTTTTCAAACAAATGTGGATCTTGTTGGTGGTCTGTAGGCAAGCCCTTTAGGAGGGCCGGCGAATTAGAAACCCATTTTCGTAGCTCGTAACCTGCGGAAGCCAAGATCCCAACCAACTCATCGCGTAAGAGGACGGCCTCATCATCCGTGGACGCTCCGGTGCAGACATCATCGACATATAAATCCTCCTTCAAAATGGCGGAAGCACGAGGGAATGACAAACGTTCTCGATCCGCGAGTTTCCAGAGCGAACGTATAGCTATAAACGGACTAGACCTCAACCCGTACGTATTTGTATTCAGCTCGTAGACTATCATGGAATTCTGGGAGCTCTCACGCCATAATACCAACTGATAACGACGGTCATCAGGGTGGATGACGGTCTGTCGGAACATCATCTTAATGTCAGCCACAAAGACAATCTGATGTCGCCTGAAACGGGTGATGACGTCACAAAGGTCCTTCAGTAATTTCGGACCGGAGTGCAAACAATCATTCAACGAAGCACCTGTAGACGTACGCGCTGAACCATCAAAAACAGTGCGCAACTTACCGCTCGAGGGTTTAATCACTGCGTGATGCGGTAGGAAGAAGTGCTCAACTGACTTCCAGTCCAATTTTGACACGGACATGTGTCCCAAGTCTTCATACTCGCGCATGAACTCAATGTACTTCTCCTTGAGAAGCGGGTTTTTAGCCATTCGGCGTTCCATTGCCAACAAACGTTTTTCTGCTGTGGCTCGTGAGGCTCCTAGAGCCGGCCGCACTGCAAGAAATGGCAAACGTGTCATGATCCGTCCAGAATGGAGACACCCAGTATTGTTCCGATAGAACGCCTCGCACTCTTCATGTCCCGGGTCCGAGCGTGTAACTTGTGGCGGCTCTTCGACTTCCCAGAATCTCTGAACCGCATCAGAGAGGATGGAGCCCACCACCAAGGTACCATCCAGTTCAAGTGGAGAAGGAGACTTTACCACAGGTCCCATCACTGAAAACCCAAATATTGTTGGAATAGCCACCAGGCCCCGTGGTTGCAACACCCTTACTTTTCCGAGCATAATTTTACCCAGTACATCGGCGCCAAGCAACAGATCTACCGGACCCGGTATGCCAAAACTGGGGTCTGCCAAATCCAAATCGGACGTCAAAGTAACGACAGCCGCTGACAACTTTACCTGCGGGTGGTTACCCAAAATATTTTTCATTACAATGGCCGAAGTTTCACACATCGGTCGTGAAGAGTCTGTCACAGAAAACTTCAAGCGAACCTTGCCTTCAAGATTAGCCACAACAATATTGCCAATACCCCTCACAACATCTGGGTAATGATTCATGGCTAGGCCAGTCTGCCCCACCAACCAAGATGACATTATGCACCCTTGCGAACCCGAGTCTAACACAGCGCGAACCACAACTGAGTTTCGCCCCGCTCGGTCCCAGACCCTCACACGAACAGTGGGTAGAAGAACAGTCTCAATTAGTGGGGGTGCATAAGTGGGGCAGACGCCAATATCCTAGTGTGGTCTTGGGGAAGACCGGTCACCGCTCCCAGACGGTGATGCATCAGCACGAGGGAGGTGAGTCCTCTCCTCGCGACTTCCCCGACCATGTATCCTTCGCGGCGGGTTATGCTCATCAGATTGCACTACCCGCCCGAGACGAGAAGCGCGCGAGTCATGTCGCGTTCGCTCAACCAACGGGGATGACGGCCTTTGGGGATATCGCCCAGTAGCCGCAGAATTTAAATTGAGGCCGGGGGGTGAACGGGGCCGCATGCCCCGGCCCCTTTCTCGCTGGTCGCGAACATACCCGCCCGTGGGTGACCCCGATTGGCCACGTTCACGGCGAGCCCCGTTCGCGTTAGCGCATAATAACGACATATGACGTCCCCCACAATACGTGCATGGACTCGAGCTAGGACAGTCCCTTTGGTAGTGGTCCCCGAGACATCCAAAGCACCAACTTCGGTTCCTGGCCTCCGTCCGTCTTGCCGATACCTCCATGGCCGTAAAGTCTGGGCATTTAGTAACGCCATGCGTTGTGGCTCCACAAAATTCACATTGAGGACGAGTGTGGACTGCGAAGCGAGAAGGTCCCCAAACCTGCGGTCTGCCATTGACCTTACTACCACCCCGGTTTCGTTGTCGTGGCAACCTTTGGTCGACTAACCGTTCGACCACCGTCATGTCGCTCATTCGACACTCGTCCTCCAAGAACCTGGTGACGTCACCAAACGTGGGCAAATGGGTTGCGTCATCGCCTCCATACTTCTGCTCGAAGCGAGCTCTGAGCTCTAACGGCAGCTTCTGCAAGGTTACATGCACCAACATGTAGCTCCAAGAGTCCACGGGGAGATCCAACCGTCTCAAGGCATTGGTTGCAATTAACAGTGGGTTCAATAAACCTGCCCGCAAGGATGAGATTTGAGTGATCCCCGGCAAACTTAAAATTTGTTCAATGTGCGTGTCCGCCAAGGCACGCTTGTTTTGGTACCTCTTCACCAACAAGTTCCACGCCACCTGGTAATTGCCGTCATTAATCGGTAAGTGCTGTATCAAGCCCCTTGCCTCACCGTCTAAGACGGACAACAGGTATGCTAGCTTTTGAGCATAGCCAAGGTCCCCGCGGGCATCCACTAGCCTTTCAAAAAGGTTCCTAAAACCTAACCACATGTCTAGGGTACCATCAAACCGTGGTAAGTCCAAGGTTGGCAACCTACTAAGTAACCCAGTTACTGTAGGCTTGACGTCACCTGACACGGTTGATTTGTCTGTGCGTTCTGTCAAGACCTCACGAGCGCGTTGGGCGATCTGATCAGCCAGGTCCATGATGCGGTTGAAATCTGCATCCACTGCATCGCGCCGATCCTGGGGAAACGAAATGAGGTCAACGCGCTCCAAGCCCTCCAAGTAGTCAGCCAAGCGAGTCTCCACGGCTTCGATCCTACTGGGCATCTTTTCATACCGTTCCAGTAAGGCATCCTGCTTATCAGTCTGTGGTATGAGAGCCGCTGCCTGAACAAACCATCTTCTGGCGACTGCAATGGCCGAGAGAGCCTTGTTTACCGATTTTAAGTCGGTCATAGCCGAATCGTCGATTACAGGTTTACAAGAAACAATTATATGAATGTACGATTACAAAAACGATAGTGACACAATACCCAATATTGACAAACCTACAAGCAATCTCTCGAACAATACCTAATCAAGCAACTGATGATGATGATCCAATATAACAAACTTCAGTTTTACAAAGCTTATTGAAGGTGGACGAGTAACACCGCTGCCACCAAACTTGCAGGATTGAGACCAAATCGAACCAACGAAATGCAATTTTTAATTTTCCAACAAACGAACACACAATTAAACAAATGTTTTTAAACTATAACTTTCGTGAGTGTTTCCGGGACATCCCAATGCGTAATCAAATAAAACACAATCTACTATCCTATGTAACATAAACAGTTCGCTTAATGAGACACGAATTAATTTGTTTATCTAATACAAGTGTACCTAGTACAAGTTAACCGTATAATTATTAGGATAGGATCGTATTTAAACGGAGTCTAACTATTAGCAGGTGTTAACAGCTAGCCGCACGAGAACAATAGGGACCGCATTCCTTAGATAAGGATTCTCAACTAACGAGTTTTATGGAATTAAATAATGAGTCCATTCACTATTAAGAATTAATACTAAACCTACAAATGCACTTTAAATTCAAATGCTAATTTAGTGATCGGCTGCGCAAACCGCAACCGAATTTTGTTAAATTAGAAGACATACGAAATGATCAAGATAAAAATGAAGATATAAAACAAATTAGAAATAAACTTATTTTCAAACATAATATATATTATAAAAAAATAGGGAAAAATGAAAAAAATGTACTAACTGAGGAGTTTAGTAAAATTATTATAAAACATGTACATCATTACTACTGTCACATAGGAAGACAACAAATGGAAAAAAAGATTAAACCCTTTTATCAAGCTAAAAATTTATTGGTTAATATAAAAAAGCATTGCGAAAACTGCGATATATGCATTAAAAATAAATCTAGAGGAAAATACAAATTTGGACTAATGTCCCACTTAGGTCCCGCTACCTATCCGTTCGAAATAGTTTCTATAGACACCATAGGGGATTTGGTGGTGCTCGTTCGACCAAAACATATTTACATCTTCTAGTAGATCACTTCACTCGCTACGCTTATATTTTGACATCCAAAACGCAGAGTGCGAATGATTTTATAAAACTGGTCGAAAAAGTAACACTAGATTATAAAATTGATTTGATTCTATCGGATCAATATCCAGGTATAAATTCAAAGGATTTCAAAAAATATTTAGAAAATCAAGATATACATTTAGTTTTCACTGCAGTGAATGCGCCATTTTCAAATGGATTAAACGGAAGATTAAACCAAACGTTGGTTAATAAAATTCGTTGCAAGATTAATGAAAGAAAAAAGAAAATTGCTTGGACAACTATTGCTCACGAATGCACAGGAAAATACAACGAAACTGAACATAGTGTAACAGGATTCTCTCCAAAATATTTATTGGAAGGAAAAAATTGTGACAGTCTGCCAGATGAACTGAAACAAAATATACCACATAATCATCTATTGCAGGACCGAAAAATTGCCCTAGAAAATAGTATAAAATCTCACAAATATAACAAACAGAGATTTGATAAAAACAGAAAACATTATGAATTAAAAGTCGGAGATTCTGTATATGTTGAAAACGGAAACCGATTAAACCGAAAAAAAATAGATGAATTAAAAATAGGGCCTTATCAAATTGTAGAAAAAATATCCAATTCAATTTACAAAGTAAACACGGGTCACAAAAAGCTAGAATCTAATCTCTTCCATGTGACAAAACTTATTCCAGTAGTAGAGTAAGCCAGTAAAACTATGTACTTTAGAAAGGGGGGAGATGTAAACAAAGTGCGTAACACTTCGTTTAGTTTGAACAGTTTGAATTTGCCGCGCAGTAACTTTGTATACTTTGTCTGTGAACTGGAGTCTATTGCGTGGGCTGCCATGTTGTTGACTGATTAGCACAACCAAGTATTATATTGTAATAAGTAATTAGAATAATTAGAATTACTATTCTTGTTAAAAGGAACTGGTGAAACAATAGCTTTGAATGTCGTTTCTCTTTTCAGGTAAGTAAATGTGTGTAATGTGATTGTGATGTTAAAGAATGTTTCGTAAAACTGAATGTGTACTTAATAAAATAAAATTCTCTTTTCAGAGCAACTCAATCTTGTTATGGTTTTACTGTTCACCCAAGGATAACAAAATAACATATTATATTTATATATATATGTCGGAGATAGCGACGGCTGAGCGATAGAGTCGTCATCATCTTGATTTGGTACGAGGTTTATTACTTGTAACTTTATAATTCACAATATTAACCACAGTATAAATAACAATGTTCAGTTAACACACTTAGACAGACAAACCGACAGGTTCGCAACGGAGAAGTGTCTCGGTCCGTGTCCCAACGTCGACTGACTGATCGAGCCAACCTCACTTTCCATTACGACTCTGTCCACGTGCCGCCATTGCAAAACAACTGACGTCACCGCGTTTGCCGCACTACTGTGTTAACAATCAATTGAGAAACTTAATAAAACGATATCGTTATCCACGACACGGCCATTCTGACGAAGCACACGTCCTCGTGTGTACTTGTAACAAAATAACCAACTGAGGCACATTTTCACGTTCGGCCAACCTGATGCTAATGGTCCGTAATCGTATCTTAAGAATCAAGTTAACAGAGATCACGTTAGCATACAAATAATTTCAACAACTTTAACACGAAAGGTTCCTCTAAGCCCATAATCTTTAAATCTCAATACTGATACTTTAAAACAGTAAGTTTAAGACAATAAGTACACAACACATGGCCCAGCTGTCCCAGCAGCTAGTGACAATTCACGTGTCACCCATATCGACACCGCTCCAAGCGATACGACCAACACTTTAACTAGAGTCCACGACTCCCAGGCCACACAGGACCATACAAATAGTCTCTCTCGAAACCCGGGTCCCCGCCACACCACTAGCTGCCCATCGCGCTCTGTACAACTCTGAGAGTTGCAGTTACGACTACAGACTAGTGCGTGTAGTGCGACCTAGCCAAGGTATGTGTTCTTATTTACTGTTGGAGGCATCCTCCTCACCATCTTCATCAGACAAATTTAACTCAACGGACACACTGCTTAGAGGAATCCTCCTTATACAGTCGTGAGCGTATTTTTATGTTCTATTACCGGTCAAAGATTTCAGCAAATAACGATCACCATCAAGTAACTCCACATTTTTTTAAAGGTCCCTTGTATTTCGCGTCTAATTTAGTTTGGTTTCTCTTCGTTCTGAATTTAAACTAAATTACCAACATCAAACTTTACCACTTTAACTTGTAGTTTTATCAAATTTTACTTTTTCGTAACTGGCACTCTTTTCTATGTACGTGGCCGCTTGCTCTCTTGTCTTACTAATGTCTACTGCCGGTCCGGAATCATTCAAAGTTAATAGGTTAAATGGTCTAGCTAAACTTCCTATCAGAAACTCGAGTGGACTCGCTTGTATTACACGGTGGACAGAGGAATTCAAAACTACTACTGACAAAAAAACTTTGAATTCTTTGTTGGCAAAGCATCGTCCCAGATCTGCAATAACTAACTGGAGCTCCAACTAAAGACGCTTGATTTAAGGGATTTAATTGTTCTAGCCAAATCTATTCTCAGGGTATGATATAAGGGAACAAATTTTGTGACCGCATCAATTAAAACTATGACGTACTCCTTGCAATCGCTTTTTCCACTTAATTCGCCAGTTAAGTCAACGTGCACAGTATGCCACGGGATACTTATGTTAGGAATTGGATGAAGTCCCGCTTGTGGGCGACCTGATTGCGATTGAGATAGTTTACAAGTAATACAACCATAGACAAACTTACGAACGCACTTAGCCATGTGCTCGAACCAATAGTGATCAACCCTTTCAAGAGTCTTCTCAAATTCAAGGTGCATACGTGATTCGTGCACGTGGTTAATTACTGACCAGCGGAAGGCCCGGGGAACAATTGGAAGACACCGGGTCCGATTATTTCTCCGTACCTTGCGATGTAGGACACCTGAGCGCATGTTGGAAATGTAGAGTGGTAACAGATGATCTTTAAGTTTACCTACTATGGATTGAATTTCTTGATCACGTATCTGCTTTACCAAAAGCCAGTTCTCTGACGCCAGCGAGGTTAACGCGCATTTGTTCAACTTTTGTGAGACTACTCTTGTGAGGGCATCTGGTCATGGTAAAGTATTACGAGAGAAGAAATCAACATGAGCCATACGACGTCCCTCACGATAACTGATTTGAAAATCAAAGGCCTGCACCAAGGCCCACCTAAGATGCACACGTGGCGTGATATCGATTTTATTGCGTGATGCTTTTAGTGAATTACAGTCGGTAATAATCTCAAAATATAACCTGCAAGTAATGTCTAAAGTGTTTTACAGCATTTACTACATCTAGAGTCTCCAACTCGTAAGAGTGGTATTTGGAATCTGCTATGAGGGGCAAATTAAACCTGTAGGGGACAGTGGTGGAATCTAACTTTCGATAGTCGACCACTATACGATCAGAACCGTCACGCTTCTTCACTAATAAAATAAGACTTAAATGGAGACTGACTAGGACGAATGATATTAGTTTCCATTAGTGCACTAACCTTAGAACGCACTAATAACCTTTCGTCTGGGCTAAGCCTATAGGGTAGCGATAAACAGTGCGGTTTGAGTAACATGTTTCGGCCACTCCTGACCAAGTTTTTATTTTCTCAAATATAACCAGATATCAAACGTCAATTTCTCAATCTCAACAAGCGTCCAATCTGTGTGTGCCTTCACGCCGTTTATTAAACAGATTCCATATTAAAAAATGGCTACCTCGCCTTTCATAGTTCATTGGGCCACCTTGCCATTTGTTGTCCACTTGGCCACCTCGCCGTTTATAGTTCAGAGAGCCACCTCGCCCTTGACTGTATATTTGGCCACCTCGCCCTTCACATAAATCCTGTTTAAATATCTAGATGGCCACCTCGCCATTTAGATACGTTTACCGCAGCACTGTTAAGATGTTTTGCATATGGCCCACAAGCCACCACGCTGTTACCACGACCCACCATACTTCAAACATACCACTCCAGAGAATAGTGCCACCCCATCTTTTCACGTGGGCGTCGTACTCCCTCGGCGACTCTCACTCTCAGAAGGGACTAGACTCGATACAGACCATCTTTCGTATCATAAGTCTCGATGACCTAGTGGTTCAGTACTCCGACTTCTAGTTCAGAAGTTCTGAGTTCGAACCCTGGCTCAACCAATGCAACTTTCCGGAAGTTATGTGTGATGAGCATCGATGACTAACAAAGTTGTACCCCATGTATGACAAAAGGTTTTGCCACATATTACATTTGGGACTGGAAAATTAATCCAGCGTGTCGAGGCATTATTGCCGCTGACCACAACCTCAGGTATTAAAGGCGTGAAGTTACATAAGCACATAGCCATATGATGTTTTAATTAAAGAAACTATTCCAAAGATCATACCGTCATTATTATCTGATAAGCATGGATCCAGCTCAATAGGGACATATGATTGGGGGAGTGGACGTAGGCGTTCTCTCGAGTATTTGTAAGTGCGATTAGCGTTCAAACTCTTAAGATGATATCTGTCACCGTCAAGTACCTCAATGACTTCATAAGGTCATTTATATTTAGGATCCAATTTGGTTTGATTCCGTTCATGATTTTCGACTAAAACATAATCTCCCACCGAAAATCTAGTCACATTTGCCTTATTTTTATCGAATCTTACTTTATCAAGCTGTGCATTATTTTTCATTAATTTGTCAGCTTGTTCCCTAATCTCTTAAATTTATCTCAACCTCATGATCGTCAATAGTTAATAAATTTAGTGGCCTAGCTACTCTACCTATTAGCAATCCTAATGGACTTGCCTTAGTTACCCTATGAATCGTGCCATTTATAGCAAGTTGGACATCATCCAACGCACCCTGCCATGACCAACTTCTACAACAGTCAACACATTTTTGAGGGCACTCACAACTCTTTCCACTAAGCTTTGACGCAACACAATGTTTGATGAGAGAGCATTCGGCACCAGAATCAGAATAAAATGGATACGACTCACAAGTGTTCATCAGCGTACTGCTGGGATTGCTAACATAGCAAACTTCCACATGCCTTTCGTTACTCGCCGGTGCTGCAGGCGCTGCTCCGAACTGCTTGCGCCTATTGCCGCGCCAGCTCCTCCGCTGTTGCCACGTGGACACTTCGTTGCCAAATGGCCGGCGTTGCTGCACCTGAAACAGATTAAGTCCGACCGCGGCCTCGGTCCCGCAGAGGTTGACGCTGAATTGACAGCACTGGCTGCCTTGCCTTTCACCTCGCCTTTGGAACGGCAATCGGACGGTCGGTGACCTATTTTACCGCAGTTGTGAAATTTCACCGTTGCCGACTGAAACTTCGATCGCCTGAAGTCTGGATCTGCTGTCCTATCGCCTTATGTTTATGCTCTCAATCTACCTCACCGATGCAAATCAAGGCATATAATGGTGCCATAATCTTGAAAAACTGATATAACCTGCCGAAAATATGACGCTAGACCGATGAACTGTCAAGCTAAACAAGCACAGCAATCTAAACTTCGTATCGCAAGTAATTAACAGGTAAACATGTAAAAGAATTTCAAATAATATTTTCTTACACCGGTCAAAGCCACACTATCGTAAAGTCGTATACCATACAATATACCCGAGTAATAAAATGGAAATTGCTCACCGGAGTGACGTAAAATTGCAGCTGGTGCGCTTACTACAGATACACTCACTATTCTTTGACCTGGCTGACCGCAGTACTGTTGCTCGCCTTCCTGCTGCTCCGCTCAGGGCAGTTAGACGCATAGTGTCCTTGTCCATCACAATGAAAGCAAGTGATCCCCACTTGGTTAATCGCCGCACTATGACTGCAGCTTGTGATCTTCAGTTTAGAACAATCTTCATGTAGCTTAATGTCTCCTTTATAGTGACAATGAATCGCCATTATCGGTTATTTCCATCGCGTACAGAAGCACACACATTATCACTACACTGTTTTCTCCACGTGGGCTGAATGAGTTACATACCACTTCTGATGTCGGAGATAGCGACGGCTGAGCGATAGAGTCGTCATCATCTTGATTTGGTACGAGGTTTATTACTTGTAACTTTATAATTCACAATATTAACCACAGTATAAATAACAATGTTCAGTTAACACACTTAGACAGACAAACCGACAGGTTCGCAACGGAGAAGTGTCTCGGTCCGTGTCCCAACGTCGACTGACTGATCGAGCCAACCTCACTTTCCATTACGACTCTGTCCACGTGCCGCCATTGCAAAACAACTGACGTCACCGCGTTTGCCGCACTACTGTGTTAACAATCAATTGAGAAACTTAATAAAACGATATCGTTATCCACGACATATATATATTATAAATTATAATTTATTATTTTAATTAATAACTTATTATTATTAAAATTAAAAAAAAATACAAGTCATCAATTAAATGACTATTTCTTATGCTACCTTTGTACAGTCAAAATACTGCAGCCCTTTAATAAATCAGTGGGCAGATTAGACTTTAAATTATTTCAAAAAGACATGTTTTTGATAAACAAGTGAATACAAATTTTTGCCGAATTCCTTTTATTTAAATATAATATTAATTAATTTATTTTAATTAAATATGTTAAATATATACTAATTTTATCATTATAATTAATATTTTTTTTATTAAAAACTATTTTTATATAAAAAAGTAAATAAATTTAAAATTTTATTTTATTCAAAATTATTTATAATAAACTAAATTTTATTAACAATATAAATTATAAAAATTTGTAACGCCGTAACGAAAGGGTCTTCAGTCAAAGGCGGAAACTTCAAGTAAGTGCGGTATATTATCAATTTGTATAACTTACTATACTAATTACAATGTGATAGATACTGCGTGGTAATAGTTTTGGTAATCCAAAGCTATGGTCCATACAGTCCCTAGTGAGTGTAATGACAAACAATTATTCAATTAGCTACTTAGGTTTCCCCGTCGAGCAAACGCTTGCGAGATGTAACTCGACGCCGGCGCCATCTATTTAGGACATTGGGGAACTACTCCCTTAATCCCGGCGTTTAAACGGGTCGACTTAGTAGACAGTAGTTCGGTTTGTTACAGTCTCCCCCTCTGTCTCTAAAGACGTCTCGGCGAGGGAGACAGGATTAGTGGTTCTTCTGGTTAGTCCTTATCTTTGCGTGGTCTGCCCCTTTTCCTCAACGGTCGTACTGGGGCTGGTACCGGCGTATCGCCTCCTTTGTAGGGTGTTAACGCGGACGCATGGTACACACCGACTACTTTGTTTTGTTGAGTCGGTTCGGCTATCTTGTAGGAGCTTGGTCCATGTTTATGGCTTATTGCATACGGGCCGTCCCGGCGTGGGGCAAATTTGGCGCTGTACCCAATTCCAGCTCTGCTTAGCGGGTGAGTGTCCACCAAAACTAAATCACCGGGTTTGTAAGCCGGGCAAGGATTACGGTTTCGATCTGCGTATTCCTTGCGCTTCTCTTCCGTCATCTCTTGAACCTCTTTAGCCTTAGCAAGGGTATCTGCCATTAAAAGCAGCTTGGGAGTGATCTCTGGTATGAACTTTTCACTTTGTATGATGTCTCTCAGATCATGTTGCACATCATCAGGGGTGCGCAGCTCTCGCCCAAATGTTATGTAGGCAGGGGTGAAACCAGTAGCACTTGAGACTGCGGTGTTCATAGCAAATCGTATGCTGGGGAGCATCTCTGCCCAGGTGGTGTGATCCTGCTCAACGAGTATGGCTAACTGCACTTTCAGATCTCTGTTCCTTCTTTCTACTGGGTTCGTTTCCGGGTGGTACACGGGCGTGAGTCCGTGGTTGATTTTTAGGCAGAACGTGAGTTTCTGCATCACGCTGCTAACAAATTGGGTTCCGTTGTCGCTTATAATTCTCCGGGGAGTTCCATACCGTAGAACAATTTCCGTTACCAGGGTTGTAGCGCATTCTTCGGCAGTAGCTTGTCTGAGAGGGAAAAGTTCCACCCATCTTGAAGCTAGGTCTTCCACAATGAATATCCAATGGTGTCCACCTCCAGTCTGCGGTAAAGGGCCAAACAAGTCAAAAGCGATTATCTCGAATCTCTGCCCTGTTGCAGTAGTTTGGAGAAGCCCCGCTGGTTTAGTGTTCGATGGCTTATACCTCTGGCATTGCACGCAGCAACGCACATATGCTTCTATTTGTGATCTCATTCCTTTCCAGAAATATCGTCGTGCTATTCGATCCAGTGTTTTCTGGGTTCCATAGTGGCCCGCTGTAGGGGCATCATGATAGATAGATATAATGGCTATCTGCTCCGCTTTAGGTACTACCAATTGGATGTCCTCATTATCGACATCAGGACCGTAGCGGTATAGTAACCCCTTGTTCATGAGGTAGCCCTTCTTACTCCAGTAGATCGCATTTTCCTCATTGCTCCCTTCAAAGGCGTTCACTATCTTCTGGATGTCTTCGTCTGCAAGCTGTTTATCTCTTATTTCTTCAGCGGTAACAGTGGGTACGTCTATTTGGATAGAGCACACTCCACACGTGTTCGTGCTTTCGGGAGTGCAGTTAGGCCGTGATAGGGTATCCGCTACCACATTAGTTCGCCCAGGTATGTACTTGATAGTTATGTCGTATGCTTGTAGCTGCAGAGCCCATCGTGCGAGGCGACCGGTCGGTGATTTTAAAGTCATAAGCCATTTGAGAGCTTGGTGGTCGGTTAGTATGGTTATTGGGGCTCCTTCTATGTAGCCGCGAAACTTCTCCACCGCCCAAACCACAGCCAGTGCCTCGCGCTCTGTTGTGGAGTAATTGCATTCGGCGGGTTTCAACAGGCGGCTGGCGTACTCAACTGGATGCTCGTCCTCCTTCTCCCCCTGCACTAGTACTGCCCCTATGGCGTAGCTGCTCGCATCTGTTTTTATTATGAAGGGTTTGCTGCCATCGGCTTGGGCTAAGACAGGTGCTTTGGCTAGGAGGTCCCGTAAATTATCAAAAGCGCGCTTTTGGTCATCTTTCCATACCCACGTAGTGTTTTTCTTTGTGAGGCGGGTGAGGGGTTCAGCGACTTTTGCAAAATTGGATATAAACCTACGATACCATGAACACATCTGCAGGAATGAGAGAAGGTGCTTGAGGTTGGCTGGTTGATTCATATGGGTTATGGCGTTCACTTTATCGGGATCTGTTTCTAAACCTTCAGGGGTGATGTAGTGTCCCAAGTATTTGATTTTGGGACAACAGAACCTGCACTTTTCTCGGTTCACGGTAAGGTTGTATTCCTTCAACAGATCAAAGACCTCCTGTAAGTCCCGCAGATGGCTCTCGAGGCTGTTTGACAGGGTTACCAAGTCATCCAGGTAGACTATAAGCTTGATGTGGCTTAGCCTGATGCGGAAACGGTCCATCAAGCGCTGGAAGGTGGCTGGTGCATTCCTCAGACCGAAAGGCATTCTTTTGAATGAGAACATACCGAACGGCGTTACGAAAGCAGTCTTCAACTGGTCCTCCTCCCGGACTTTAATTTGCCAGTATCCTGCTCGGAGATCCAGAGTGGACATGAACGGAGTTCGTTGCGCGTTGTGTAAAAGGTCGTCGATCCGCGGGAGCGGGTAGTGGTCCGGTGTAGTGATAGAATTCAAGCGGCGGTAGTCTATACAGACGCGTGTGGTACCGTCCTTCTTGGGGACTAAGACCGTTGGCGCAGCCCATGGGGAGACACAGGGTTCTATTATTCCATCAGCCAGCATCTTAGCTACCTCTTTCTGTAGAATATCTTTCTTGACGGGTGACAATCGATAGGGTGGTACCGCTATTGGTTGGTGATTACCCGTGTCGATAATATGTTCAGCTTGGGTGGTCGGTTGACCATTGGAGCGGAAGACGGCTTCATTTATTTGCAGCAACTTCTCTATTGACTCGCTCATTGTCGTTGCCTCTGTTTCTAAACTCGCTATTTCAATGGATGCCATTTCCGTGCTCGGAAATAAGCTGGCCGATTGCGGGGACAGCTCGGCACTGTAATCGTTGATAGCAGCACGCGCATCTTCTTGCATGTAATCCAGGTAAGACAGGGCACCATCAAAGGGCACCCTAGCGCATTTCCGCTTTGGGGAGGGGAGCTCTATGCGTTTTAGCGGGCCATAGGGCCGATTCTCGCTGGGCTGGTCCGCTGTACGACTGGGCTCAGGTAACGCCGCTGTCTCACTCCGATCGTTTCGAGCACGGTCGTCACCGTCACGAGTTTCTCGATCCTTAAAGGTGACGAAGTCTTCACTGTAGAGTTCGTAGACGTAAGCCTCGTCATCCAGGAAGTTCCATGTGAATTGAGCGAGGTTTGGCATCATCAGGGAATCCTGAATGAAGCCGATCCCTAATAAAGTGCGGTTCTCTCGGGAGTCCGGTAGAACTAAGAATGTTGTTTTAATTGTGCGGTGGCCGAGGGTGACATTGGTTACTGCAGTGATGACCCTCTGCTGCCTTCGGATGCCGTCAGCCAGGGTTACCACGGCGCGCTCTTCCTTTAGAGGGCATCCAGCTTGACGCAGATGTTGGTATAGCTCATACGAAGCCACGTTGGTCTTAGCACATGTGTCGATGAACGCCGCTCCGGTCTTTCCCTCGATTGTGACAAATACTACGGGTCTGGCTCTGGCGTCGATTGTAGAGTCAATGCTGCAGAAACCCACCTTCCCAGGAGGCTTCCTGTTCTTGGAACACGTCGTGCAGTTGATACGGGTCACGCCGGGAGTGCCACAGCCGTAACACGAGAACTTGCTAACAGACGTTGGTATTACTGTGGGTGCTGGTGTTGGTGCTACTTCAGCCTCCGTTGCAATGATCGGAAGCGCCGGTTGCGCTCGTTTCGCGTCTGCGTTTTTTCTTTTTGAGGCAGTTTTCAATTGTATGATTTGTTAGCCTGCAGTACTTGCACCGTACTTTTTGGGGTTTCGGTGGCGGTGCTAATGACGATGTGCTCGGTGTTACAATACTGGTAGCGGTCTTAATGCTTTTCAATAGTTGCTCCGCCTCTTCAGCAGCTTCCAAGAGGCCATCGTAGGTGGTAAAAGAAGTTCGCGAGACCTTTTTACGGATTTCTAAGCTCACCAGTCCAAAAATCAGGTCCAACTGCTGGACTTCCAAAAGCTCTGGCTTGGGCAGCAACGAAAAGAGCATGCGCTTTCGAGCTATGAAGGATTCCGTGGTAGTTCCAGGTTCCTGCTCCACTGTTGCTATCTCACGATAAATGATGTACGCCGGTGCTTTTGGAGCGAATGTCTTCCTAATACGCGACTGAAAATCGTCCCAGGTGTATACTTTGCCCTTCATCCCATGCCACCACGTCGCTGCGTCGTCTTTGAGGAGAAGAGGAAGGCCCATCAACGCATCCCCGTCGGTAATTCGCTCTGCGCTCTTGAATGTATTGACGGCAGCTAGGAATGATTCAAGTACGTCTGACTCCTTGCGGCCATCGTAGGTAAGGGTACAAGTTGTAAATGATCCGCTCTTTGGTGCCATTGCCGCTAGCATACGCTCAAATTGTGTATCCGAGAGTGTCATTGACATTGCGTCGGTTTTGCGCGTTCTCCGGGGTGTAGGTGCTGCGCGTTTACCAGCTGGCACGACAAGTTTGGGTCCGGATGTTCTACGTTTCGACTTAGTCGGCGTTGATGTCTCAGACTTCACACGTTCCTCCGATGACATAAATTGCCTCTTCCACGCTTCCGGGTCCGATTCGGCCCCACGTTGGGCGCCAGTGTAACGCCGTAACGAAAGGGTCTTCAGTCAAAGGCGGAAACTTCAAGTAAGTGCGGTATATTATCAATTTGTATAACTTACTATACTAATTACAATGTGATAGATACTGCGTGGTAATAGTTTTGGTAATCCAAAGCTATGGTCCATACAGTCCCTAGTGAGTGTAATGACAAACAATTATTCAATTAGCTACTTAGGTTTCCCCGTCGAGCAAACGCTTGCGAGATGTAACTCGACGCCGGCGCCATCTATTTAGGACATTGGGGAACTACTCCCTTAATCCCGGCGTTTAAACGGGTCGACTTAGTAGACAGTAGTTCGGTTTGTTACAAATTTTAAATTTTATAATTAATTTTTATACAAATTTAATTTAAAGCTTATCCCCTAAAATATAAAATTTAAAATATATAATTAAATTTATTAATAAATTTAATTATATTTTTTTTTCTATAAAAACTAGATATATTTAAAAACGATTAACATTTCATTTCAAATTAATTATTTAAAATATTTTTGCTACAATAAATTAATTAATTAATTATCTCTTTTAAATTCGAGAAATTTTTTTTCAAAAATAATTTTTAATAATCTCTGATACACAAGATACATTTAATAAAAATTACTTTTTATTAATTTAATTTTTAACCTATTTCAAAATTCTTTAACAATTCCTATACACTATAAAATTATATATTTATTCTATTAAATATACTTTAACCCCCATTAAAATATTTTATTTTTTATTTTTTTTTTATTATTATTAAATTATTAATTTTTCCCCCTCAAATTAATTATTTACTATAATTTTCTGTTCAATGTAAATGAAATACTTTATCAAGCTCTAATTTGATCTTTCTAGAAACACTTTCCAGTACCTCTACTTTGTTACGACTTATTTCAATTTAATATATGAAAGCGACGGGCAATATGTACATTTTTTTTTTGCTGATTTAAGGGAGTAGGAAGGGGATAAAATAGGGGATGAAAGTTTGTATGAAAATTTGACAATTTTAAACAGATCGGGCTGAAATTTGGCCTGCAGGTAGACGTCATGACGTACGCATCCGCTAAGAAAGGATTTTGATAAAATCTACCCCCAAGGGGATAACATAGGGGATGAAAGTTTGTATGAAAATTTGTCAATTTTAAACAGATCGGGCTGAAATTTGGCATGCAGGTAGATGTCATGACGTACGCATCCGCTAAGAAAGGATTTTGACAAATTCTACCCCCAAGGGGATAAAATAGGGGATGAAAGTTTGTATGAAAATTTGACAATTTTAAATAGATCAGGCTGACGTTGGCATGCAGGTAGATGTTATGACGTAGGCATCCGCTAAGAAAGGATTTTGATAAATTCTACCCCTAAGGGGATGAAATAGGGGATGAAAGTTTGTATGAAAATTTGTCAATTTTAAACAGATCGGGATGAAATTTGGCATGCAGGTAGATGTTATGACGTCCGCATTCGCTAAGAAAGGATTTTGATAAATTCTAGCTCCAAGGGGATAAAATAGGGGATGAAAATTTGCATGAAAATTTGTCAATTTTAAACAGATCGGGCTGAAATTTGGCATGCAGGTAGATGTTATGACGTAGGCATCCACTAAGAAAGGATTTGGATATCTATCTTCTATCTATCTATATATATAAAACTCAAAGGTGACTGACTGACATAGTGATCTATCAACCCACAGCCCAAACCACTGGACGGATCGGGCTGAAATTTAGCATGCAGGTAGATGTCATGACGTACGCATCCGCTAAGAAAGGATTTTGATAAATTCTACCCCCAAGGGGATAAAATAGGGGATGAAATTTTTCTATGAAAATTTGACAATTTTAAATAGATCGGGCTGACTTTGGCATGCAGGTAGATGTTATGGCGTAGGAATCACATAAGAAAGGATTTTGAGATGCAGTCTATATAAGAGGAAAGATTAGGAACGGAACGAATTTCTGTAGGCTAGCGCCTACATAGTTATTTTGGAGAGAACTTTGAATTAATAATTTTTGTGCATAGTGCCCCTTAATAGGATAGTTCTCCTTAAAATTATATAAAAAAAATTCACGACAGGAAATGTCTATCTTTTATGGTTGACTCACAATAACACGTGTAACTCCCGATAGCTTAGCAGTTCAGAGCTTTCTGATTATATTTGTCTACTCTTACGTTTATAACACTCTCAATCATCCCTAATTAATAAATGTTAACATTATTACCTATTTAATAAAAAAAAGAATCATAGAAATCGGTACAGAAACACCAAAGTTATACACGAAATACGCCAATAAGCCATCTGAATTCATGCTCGAAAATTGTTTTTTTTTTTTCGGAAGTCATTATTCCACGCGGTCGAAGTCGCGGGCAAAAGCTAGTTTATACTATATAGTGTATTTAATCTATCAACTATTCCTTTTTCCCTTTTTATATTGCACTACTTTATTTATTTAATCATAGATATATTATTGTACCTTACTACCCTTTCTTAGGTTCTTAATAATGTCCATCCCAAGGTTGTCTGTAAGAAATTGCATTCAGCGATAAGACAGCCACTTGTCTATTTCTCTTGTGTACAATAAAGAGTTTATCTATCTTATCTATCTACAATATTAAGACATTAAAAAGCATCTAAATTTAGCTATCATTATCATCATTTCAGCCAAAGGACGTCCACTGCTGGACATAGGCCTCCCCCAAGGATTTCCACAAAGGCCGGTCCTGGGCCGCCCGCATCCACTGCTTTCCGGCGATCTTAACCAGGTCGTCGGTCCACCGTGTGGGAGGCCTACCAGCATTGCGCCTTCCGGAACGCGGTCGCCACTCGAGGACTTTTCTGCCCCATCGGACGTCGGTCCTGCGAGCTATGTGCCCAGCCCGCTGCCACTTAAGTTTGACAATCCGGTGGGCTATGTCGGTGACCCTGGTTTTCCTGCGTATCTCCTCATTTCTGATTCGATCTCGCAGGGAAACTCCGAGCATAGCCCTCTCCATTGCCCTTTGGGTGACTTTGAGCCTTCTGATGGAGCCCATAGTGAGCGACCACGTCTCTGTTCCATATGTCATCACTGGCAACACACATTGGTTGAAGACTTTTGTCTTCAGACACTGCGGTATTGTGGACGAGAAGATCTTTCGCAGCTTCCCGAACGCTGCCCAGCCGAGTTGGATCCGACGATTGACCTCTTTCTCGAAGTTGGACTTACCTAACTGGACAGTGTGTCCCAGGTAAATGTAATGGTCAACAACTTCGAGGGTAGAACCTCCGATGTTAACAGGAGTGGCTTGAACATGGATATTAGACATGATCTTCGTCTTCTCCATGTTCATCTTAAGGCCGACTCGTTCGGAGGCTCCACAGAGGCCATCGAGCATCGTAGTGAGGCCCTCCATGGTCTCAGCCATTACGACTATGTCGTCAGCGAATCGAAGGTGAGTGATATACTCGCCGTTCACGTTAATGACCAGCCCTTTCCAGTCCAGAACCTTGAAAACATCTTCCAGTGCAGCGGAGAACAGTTTCGGAGAGATAACGTCTCCCTGTCTAACACCTCGCTGCAACTGGATCGGTTTCGAGGTCTGGTCCTGGAGTCGGACTGACATGGTGGCGTTTTCATACAAGCACTTCAACACTTCGATGTACCGATAGTCGACTTGGCACCTCTGGAGAGCCTGCAATACTGCCCACGTCTCGATCGAATCGAAGGCTTTCTCGTAGTCCACGAACGCCAGAAAAAGGGGCAGGTTATACTCATCGGTCTTCTGTATAACCTGCCGTAGCGTTAAAATATGGTCTACGGTACTGAAGCCTTTTCGGAAACCGGCTTGTTCGGGAGGCTGGGAATCGTCAAGCCTGCACGCGAGTCGATTCGTGATGACCCTCGAGAACAACTTGTAGACATGGCTCAGAAGTGAGATGGGTCTGTAGTTCTTCAATAAGGTGTTATCTCCCTTCTTGAAGAACAGCACCACCACACTTCTGTTCCATGCCTTTGGCGTTCGTCCTTCGAGTATGACGGAATTGAATAACTTCTGAAGGGCCCTAAGGATCGGTTCTCCACCCGCCTTCAGAAGTTCTGCGGTAATTCCGTCATCACCCCCCGCCTTGTTGTTTTTAAGTTGCTCGAGAGCCATCCCGATCTCACACAGGCTGACGTCCGGGAGGTCTTCTGTGTAGTGCCGGGTTAATCTAGCTCGTGGGTCGTCTGCTAGATTTATGACGGGTTCCTGTGTAGACGTGTACAGTTGTCCATAGAAACTCTCGACCTCACCCAAAATCTCGGACTTCGACGTGACGATCCTGCCGTCATCAGTCTTCAGCCTGACGAGCTGGCTTTGCCCAATAGACAGATCCCTGGCAAAAACCTTGGAGCCCCTGTTGCGTTCAATAGCCTCTTCAACACGATTCGTGTTGAATCGGCGTATATCACGCTTCAGGGACTTTGATATCTGTCTATTGAGCATCCGAAGCTGCGTCGCATCATCTGTAGACTGCAGAACCATTTTCCGTCGCTCGTCCATGAGATTTAGGGTGAGGTCCGAGAGCTTTTTGGCCGTTTTCAGGCGTTGGGTCTCACAGAACTTCGACCCAACTTTGCGGACAGTCTCCACGAACCCGTCATTATAATCGTCCACGTCAACGCCTAGGCTTATAAAGCGGTTTTGCAGTTCGAGCTGAAAGCTCTCCGGGTTTTGAATTTGAACTGGCACGGGACGCAGCGTAGACCTCACCAGGCGCGACCTTTCAAGCTTAACGTCGATATTCAATGTGCCTCGTACTAAGCGGTGATCGCTTCCGGTTTTGACCATATTGATCACGGAGACATCATTGAATATGTGCTTTTCCGTCGACATGATGAAGCCTATCTCGTTTTTTGTGGTGCCATCCGGACTCAACCAGGTCCATTTCCTCTGTTCTGGTTTTTTGTAAAAGGAATTCATCATATAGAGTCCCTCCTTCTCCAGAAAACCAGCCAAAGTCTGGCCCCGTTGGTTCCGGTGTCCAAACCCAAATTGCCCCATTTGCAGCTCATCTCCGCTCCGCTTGCCCAGTTTCGCGTTAAAATCCCCCATGACAACGGTGTAGTGCGTTCTAGAGCCATGTATGGCCGAGGAAATGTCCTCATACATTGTCTCCACCGCTTCGTCGGGGTGTGCCGAGGTCGGTGCGTATACCTGTATGACCTTCAGCGAATAACGCTTGGTTATTCTGTATTTTTACTATTTAATTTCTTAGTTTGTTTCCAAAAACCTGCAAAGTTATTACAACTGGATGTCTGGCCAGTACATCCATTTTAATCTTATCTTGGTTATTTTTTTAAAGAATAAATGAATCTAATACACAAATTTTGCAATCGCTCAAGCTTATTTAGAAGCTCCTCATTGGCATCAAGGTAACAGCTGTCTGCGTAGTCTATTATGGGCAGAATAAGGGTTTGTGCAAGAAGGATTTTGGTTTCTACAGGCAGAAAGCTTTGGAGACATTTCAGCGAATGAAAAGTAAAAAAGACCTTGCTGCTGATGCTGCTGATGTGCGTGCTCCAAGTCAAGTTGGGATCAAGTAAAACACCTAGATTTTTAGCAGAATCGGTAAGCGCAATAATGGAACCATCGAGTACCACATCTGGAAGGGAATCCACGTCAAGGACTAGACGTTTCTACATCTAAACATATATCTAAGTTATATTTATTCATTAAAGTACCTAGATGGTCTTCACAATGTTTGGTATACTTCAGTATCTGGTCAGGTTCTCTACTACCCCATAAATACTTAATCATATTATTATTTAAATTCTTATTTTTTTTTAATCTTTGGTTGTATAAAATCATAATAAAAATTAAGGACCACAGTTAAATGGTCCGACCATAATGCATCATATTTCACATACAAATCTAAAACTACTTGGGCTGCTGCCTCAGTCACAATACAATGGTCAAGCCGTACCATGAGCCTTACTTATAAAAGTATTGGAATCTGCCTTCAATTTTATCATATCTATACAGACTAGTGACTGCTCGCTACAGTAATCCACAAGCTCTTTTCCAAAAAGAGTCCCCGGATGCGCGTTAAAGTCACCCAGAATCAAGACACATTCAGTTCCACAGTCCTAAATTATGGTAGATATTAGCGCGAGAC
This sequence comes from Clostera curtula, assembly GCA_905475355.2. NCBI lineage: Eukaryota > Metazoa > Arthropoda > Insecta > Lepidoptera > Notodontidae > Clostera > Clostera curtula. The sequence goes on from FR997821.1 coordinate 852,969, forward strand.
ACTGAGTAAATACTGGCAAATTATCCTCACAATTCGTCAGCATATATACACTTATGACTTATAATGATTTGTTACCCTGAGACAGATGTACTGCAACTATTCTATCACTTTCACATGGTATAATATCAACACTGGAAAATAAACTTCTACGCCACAGTATTGCTACTCCACCAAACGGTCGACCATGCAATACACCCGAAGAAGTGTCTACAGAGGACTTGGCACAACAGGCAAATTCACTGTCGATTTCATTCATAAAACCCAGATCATGGGGCATAATCCAAGTCTCCTGGAGACAGACAATGTCATTAAATTGACACAGTTCTTGCATGTGTTGGATTGACCTCTTAATTGATTTACAATTAAAAGACGTTAATCTCATATTATTTGTCTGTTGCATCATGTGTGCTTATTTACTTTAACCGTGCCGCTGACAGTCGAGCGATGCTGTCTATATCGCCGAAACACTAATTGGTGGAGCGTGTAAATAGCTCCACCAAAGAAAAAAAAGAAATTGTGGAATATATAGATTATGCCTGAAGATTTGTATATTTTCAAATCTTGAAAATAATGACCACCAGCTATTTAACCTACATATGCGGAGTGTATCTAAGATGTCTTGGACAATGAAGCCTCTTAAATCTTACGATATCACTATGTGCAGTATTAAATGGATTAACTGCCTACCTTCAACATCCAAGGCCGCCTTACTGCTCATCCGATTCAATGGCTTGGCTTGTTGTCAATAAATCTGATCTTCTGTGTTCGCTAGATACAAGTCAATCACAAATATAGGTATGTTCTTGATGATCACTAATTTGAAATACAGCTTCAGGTAATCTTTTTATAGGGAATATACGTGAAAATTCCGACTTGTTCACTGGGAACGACCGTTAGCTAAGACCGCGCGTCCCGAGCGTTCTCCTCCTTCTCTCCTCGCTAATGGCAGCGCTAGCGCCATCTCTTCATCGTAAGGCAATACTTAGCGTGCCTTCTCAGTTTTGGCCGCACAGAGAATCTTGCACGACACCACTAAGACTAAGAGGCTTGAAATATAATGTTTGTGTACTTGTGCATTTTATTTTATAACTAGATAGATAGATAGATAGATAACACTTTATTGTACATTTGCGACATACACATGGCTTAAAGTATAAATTATATAAAACATACAATTGGCGGCCTTATCACTAAAAAGTAATCTCTTCCAGGCAACCAACACGTTAGTTACAAGAAAATTTGCACAAAATAGTGTTGTTGGGATCGTTTTAAGTCAGCATTAATTAATTAATTAATCCTATATATATATGATGCATATATTACACACTTATACATATAAATACTATATAATATATAAATATATATAATACATACAAAGAATATACATACATAAAATACTTTATTGTACATAAAATAATAATACAAATTGTTCACAAATTATTGAATTTGCTACAGTAGTTTATAGTAACTTCAACGAAAATTACTGGAAACTTAAGAAATGATTTTTTACCAATTCTTTAAATAGAGGTAGCGATTGGGATTGTCTAATGTGTAAGGGCAGTGCATTCCATAAACGGACAGAATGGACTACAAATGATTTGTCCATAAATTTTGTGGAATGCACTGGCACACTCAAAATTAAGTTTTCCGATGACCTCAAAAGCCTGTCATGCGTGTCATTAAGGAAGTCAAAACGTTCCGAGAGATACGAAGGGGCTGAAGGATTAAAAAGAATATTGTAAAGGAGACACAACATATGGTGATCCCGGCGACGGCGGATTGGCAACCACTTGAGCTTAATACGAAATTCTGAGACATGATCATATTTGCGCAAACCAAATATGAATCGTATACAAAAGTTCTGAAGTCGCTCAAGCTTATTAAGCTGCTCCTCAGTAACATCGGGGTAGCTGGCGTCAGCATAGTCAAGGATAGGGAGTAGGAGGGATTGAGCAAGCGTAATTTTAGTGGCAATGGGTAAAAAGTTCCTAAGTCGCCGTAGAGAACTAGCAGACGCATAAATCTTACGGCTGATTTCTTGGAGTTGTGGAACCCATGTTAAATTATTATCAATGAAAATTCCAAGATTTTTCACTTTATCAGTAAATGGTATAATCGCTCCCTCAAAGCAAATTTGTGGTGTTTGAGCCCAGTTAATTCGGGAAGTCATATTAGGGCTGCCGATGATTATTGCTTGAGTCTTGGACGGATTAATTTTTAGGCCGTAACTTTTACTCCATTGACTTATTGTGTTAGTAGTAGTAATTGCCTCCAATAGTGTGGCAGGAGGAGCATGTGTATATATTTGGAGATCATCTGCATAAAGGTGGTAGGAAGAGTGTAGTCGATGGGATATAGAATTAATAAAAATTGCGAAGAGTAATGGAGATAGCACGCCACCCTGCGGTACGCCTGCACTAATATCACACCACGAAGAAAAGGTATCGTCGATGCGTATACGTTGGCGGCGCCCAAGCAGGTAACTACGAAACCAATCAACAGCCGTTGGAGATATGTTAAGTGAGCAGAGTATGCCGGTTAGTACATCAAAGTCAACGGTGTTAAAGGCATTACTGAAATCTAGTAACGTAAGTAAAGTGAGATTGCCATTTTCCATTGCTAACCTAATGTCATCAGTAATATGCACGAGGGCAGTGACTGTGCTGTGGCCAGGCCGGAAACCAGATTGGTAGGCATTAAGTACACGATTTTTATTGAGGAAAGCGGAGAGTTGATTGCAGGCAAGGCGTTCAAGGACTTTGGACAGGAAAGGAAGAATGGAAATTGGGCGGAGGTCAGAAAAAATCTTTGGATTTGATTTTTTGGGAAGAGGCGTTATTTGTGCTTCCTTCCAGATAGATGGAAAAACACCAAAGGATATGGAATGATTCAGGATGTGAGTGATTGTTGGTAGGATTTCATTTAGGATAGGGAGGATCATATTACGGCTAACACAGTCACTGCCAACGGCATTTGATGTAATTGATTCAATGCTCTTCTTAACATCACAATCGGAAAATTGATTAAACACAAAACTGGAAGATCCGGGTGTCGGTAATGATGACAGGTAATTAAGTGTATTACTCTTGGTGGTCCCATCAAAGTTGGACGAAGTTGAGAAATGTTTATTAAGTAAGTCAATATTAATCGTTTTAGGGATTGCATCTTGTTTTAATTTACCGACTCCCATTGAGCGAAGAAATTTCCATACTTTTGATGGGTCTCCGTTTTGAACTGATTCATGGATATGTTGGCGTTGCGCATTTCTACACGCCTTATTGCAGTGATTTCTAATTGCCACGTATTTTTCTCGATTAATACACGTGGGCCTTGCCTTATATTTGCTCTTAAGGGCATTCTTTTTCCCCATCAATTTCTTTATATCATCAGTTAGCCATGGAGCCGGCAAGTGTTTGACCTTTATTGCCCTAATAGGGGCATGCTTATCGTATAATTGAGTTAGAGTTGATGTGAACAAATTAACTTTAATATCTATGCAATTGGACGATAATACTGGAGTCCAGTCAATGTCAGAAGCATCCTTACGAAGTTCCTCCAATTTCATACCACTAAAATTACGCTGCATAAGGATCTTGGATTTGGCTTTCAGAGGTCGGACTTTATAAGAAAGGAAAATCAAGTCATGGTAAGAGAATGCGTCAGCTGAGCACTGACCATGCTTGGCTACAAAGGAAGGAGAGGAAACAATGATGAGGTCGAGAAGTGAAGGAGTACAGTTAGGGAAGTGATGAGTAGCACCAAGTGGGAGGATTGAAAGGTTGTATGAGGCCATAGTAGATTGAAATCTAGAGGTACGGGAATTACGTTGAAGTAGGCATGTATTAAAGTCGCCGAAGATAATAGTATGACTGTAGGAGGGGGTCAGCTTTTCAAGAAGCTGGTCGAAAGAAGAGAAATAGTCAATATTTGATGAAGGACAGTAAAACACACCAAGAAGAACTTTCGCATTGTGGAGCAATATTTCAATAAAGAGATGTTCGCCTGCATTTTGTTGAGGTGGTTGTGCTGACATATCAGTGATTGAAAAGAGAATATTAGTACGAAGGTAAATAGCAACACCGCCACCCCTACCAACAGCACGATCGTTTCGAATGAGATTAAAACCCGGAATTGTATAGGAAATTGTTGGCAGGCATGGTTTTAACCATGACTCCGAAATAAGTATAGCATGTATGTCCTTACAGTCAAAGCTGGCCAGCAAATCGGGGAAGTGTGCCGGGATACTTTGAGCATTAATATGGACTGCATTAAAGTTTTTGGAGACATCGGAAAAAGTCGAAGTCAAGGTTTCGGTCAGCGATGGTACACTGACAAAACTATCACTACTTTCATCAGCTGAACGAAAGTCATCACTGTTACTAAGACTACTGCAGATAGACATACTTATATACAATTACAAGTTATAAATAAATATCAAAATAATTCTTATACGTTACAGGTATGCACTTACTTAATAAACAAGTAACAGCTAGCCAAGAGCTGCAAAAAGATTTAAAAACAGTATAAAATACGCATATTACACAATTACAATAAAACAACATACTGTACTGGCAAAAAGCGGTCACTAATTGCCTAATTGAACGATTGAATGATTGAAATGGGTTTCGTTCCGATACTAATTCAGAGAGAAAAAAAATAAACAAGTACAAAATGACAAACGTCAACTACGTCAGGCAACGAAAATTATTAAAAGTACCTAACCTACATTAAAAAGTAATAAAAAACGATGGGCTAAATACGATACGCAAGTATATAAGTACCTTCAACGAGTGTCATAGATATTATATATGGAGACAAAGACATTTAGCAACAAATAACAGATGGAATGCAGGAACTTAATTACAGCACGTCGATTTTAAAACTATGAGTGCGATTATTTCCTTGTACCGGTACGTTTTGGCTTGGAGGTTTTGACGGGCGTGGAGACAACCACGGGTGCTGGTACCACAGACACCGGCGCTGAGATAAATTTTTGGGCGATGTTGTTGACTCGATCGTTAACCGCCTGTACATATATGATGCCTTCTCGGGTCCAGCATTTGGCGACACCAAACTTTTCACGGGCCAACATAAAAGCATTGTGACGCACTCTAGTCAGAAACTCAGATATGGTTTTGCCACTGCCCTTGAGCTTTGATTTTGAAAACCAAATCTTGTCCCGTGTGGCCACCTCCTGAAACTTACAGATAACTGGGCGAGCCTTGCCCGTTGATTTGGTGCGCCCTAACCGATGACATCGCTTTATATCAGTGGTGGAAAACTCAGCAACATTCATCCCCTCTCGAACCAATTGTGCCACAACATTAGGAAGATTTTCATCTTTAGCTTCAGGGAGACCATGTAACAGCAACATTTTCCGTCTTCCCCTCATTTCCAAGCGATCTAGGCCACTGTCAATAAGTGAGATTTGGTCTTGCAAGGTGCTAAGGGCTTGCACAGTGAAGCTCTTGAAATTAGCAAACTCTGTAGCCAAGCTACTCCCAGTATTGGAAGAGGTACCTGGTTTGCTGTGCAGCTCCTCCTCAAAGGCTGCCATACGCTTGTGGAAGCTGTCCTTTAAGTGGTCTAGAGTTTCTTTTACAGAATCCATTGTAAATTGATGTGAACTGACAATGTGTTGTGTGGATGTTAAGTGATAAACTTCTTGGCTAGCCGGTACTATAATTAGTTACTAATATTTATATACATTAAATTGATAGAATTATTAAAGAAATTGAATTTTAATTATTAAATTAGTAAGAGCCAGAAAATTTTTATGCTAACTATTCAAACTACCCACAACGAAAAAAACTTCAATTAAACTAAATACTACTTTATCGCCTAACCATACACCCCGCCTTGGAAGATCGGGAGATCTTTCAAAAGCGACAAAATATGTTACTAAAATAAGCTTACTGTAAATTATGGCTAAATTGGAATGATTAACTAATATTATCATCATCATCATCATTTCAGCCAAAAGACGTCCACTGCTGGACATAGGCCTCCCCCAAGGATCTCCACAAAGGCCGGTCCTGGGCCGCCCGCATCCACTGCTTTCCGGCGACCTTAACCAGGTCGTCAGTCCACCGTGTGGGAGGCCTACCAGCACTGCGCCTTCCGGAACGTGGTCGCCACTCGAGAACTTTTCTGCCCCATCGGGCGTCGGTCCTGCGAGCTATGTGCCCTGCCCACTGCCACTTAAGTTTGGCAATCCGGTGGGCTATGTCGGTGACCCTGGTTTTCCTGCGTATCTCCTCATTTCTGATTCGATCTCGCAGGGAAACTCCGAGCATAGCCCTCTCCATTGCCCTTTGGGTGACTTTGAGCCTTCTGATGGAGCCCATAGTGAGCGACCACGTCTCTGTTCCATATGTCATCACTGGCAACACACACTGGTTGAAGACTTTTGTCTTCAGACACTGCGGTATTGTGGACGAGAAGATCTTACGCAGCTTCCCGAACGCTGCCCAGCCGAGTTGGATCCGACGATTGACCTCTTTCTCGAAGTTGGACTTACCTAACTGGACAGTGTGTCCCAGGTAAATGTAATTGTCAACAACTTCGAGGGTAGAACCTCCGATGTTAACAGGAGTGGCTTGAACATGGATGTTAGTCATGATCTTCGTCTTCTCCATGTTCATCTTAAGGCCGACTCGTTCGGAGGCTCCACAGAGGCCATCGAGCATCGTAGTGAGGTCCTCCATGGTTTCAGCCATTACGACTATGTCGTCAGCGAATCGAAGGTGAGTGATGTACTCGCCGTTCACGTTAATGCCCAGCCCTTTCCAGTCCAGAACCTTGAAAACATCTTCCAGTGCAGCGGAGAACAGTTTCGGAGAGATAACATCTCCCTGTCTAACAACTCGCTGCAGCTGGATCGGTTTCGAGGTCTGGTCCTGGAGTCGGACTGACATGGTGGCGTTTTCATACAAGCACTTCAACACTTCGATGTACCGATAGTCGACTTGGCACCTCTGGAGAGCCTGCAATACTGCCCACGTCTCGATCGAATCGAAGGCTTTCTCGTAGTCCACGAACGCCAGACAAAGGGGCAGGTTATACTCCTCGGTCTTCTGTATAACCTGCCGTAGCGTTAAAATATGGTCTACGGTGCTGAAGCCTTTTCGGAAACCGGCTTGTTCGGGAGGCTGGGAATCGTCGAGCCTGCATGCGAGACGATTCGTGATGACCCTCGAGAACAACTTGTAGACATGGCTCAAAAGTGAGATGGGTCTGTAGTTCTTCAATAAGGTGTTATCTCCCTTCTTGAAGAACAGCACCACCACACTTCTGTTCCATGCCTTTGGCGTTCGTCCTTCGAGTATGACGGAATTGAACAACTTCTGAAGGGCCCTAAGGATCGGTTCTCCACCCGCCTTCAAAAGTTCTGCGGTAATGCCATCATCACCCGCCGCCTTGTTGTTCTTAAGTTGCTCGAGAGCCATCCCGATCTCACACAGACTGACGTCCGGTAGGTCTTCTGTGTAGTGCCGGGTTAACCTAGCTCGTGGGTCGTTTGCTAGATTTATGACGGGTTCGTGTGTAGACGTGTACAGTTGTCCATAGAAACTCTCGACCTCACCCAAAATCTCGGACTTTGACGTGACGATCCTGCCGTCATCAGTCTTCAGCCTGACGAGCTGGCTTTGCCCAATAGACAGATCCCTGGCGAAAACCTTGGAGCCCCTGTTGCGTTCAATAGCCTCTTCAACACGAATCGTGTTGAATCGGCGTATATCACGCTTCAGGGACTTTGATATCTGTCTATTGAGCGTCCGAAGCTGCGTCGCATCATCTGAAGACTTCAGGACCATTTTCCGTCGCTCGTTCATGAGATTTAGGGTGAGGTCCGAGAGCTTTTTGGCCGTTTTCTGGCGTTGGGTCTTACAGAACTTCGACCCAACTTTACGGACAGTCTCCACGAACCCGTCATTATTATCGTCCACGTCAACGCCTAGGCTAATAAAGCGGTTCTGCAGTTCGAGCTGGAAGCTTTCCGGGTTTTGAATCTGAACAGGCACGGGACGCAGCGTAGACCTCACCATGCGCGACCTTTCAAGCTTGACGTCGATATTCAATGTGCCTCTTACTAAGCGGTGATCGCTTCCGGTTTTAACCATATTGATCACGGAGACATCATTGAATATGTGCTTTTCCGTCGACATGATGAAGTCTATCTCGTTTTTTGTGGTGCCATCCGGACTCAACCAGGTCCATTTCCTCTGTTCTGGTTTTTTGTAGAAGGAATTCATCATATAGAGTCCCTCCTTCTCCAGAAAACCAGCCAAAGTCTGGCCCCGTTGGTTCCGGTGTCCAAAGCCAAATTGCCCCACTTGCAGCTCATCTCCGCTCCGCTTGCCCAGTTTCGCGTTAAAATCCCCCATGACAACGGTGTAGTGCGTTCTAGAGCCATGTATGGCCGAGGAAATGTCCTCATACATTATCTCCACCGCTTCGTCGGGGTGTGCCGAGGTCGGTGCGTATACCTGTATAACCTTCAGCGAATAACGCTTGGTTATTCTGAGTATAAGGTACGCCACCCTGGTCGACACACTCTCGATTTTAACAACGTTGTTCACAAGGGACTTGTGGACGATAAACCCAACACCACCTTGGGACTGTTGGTCGCCCTCCCGGAAGTAGAGCAAGTTGCCGGATTTGAGGGTTATCGTGTCCTCCCCCTCTCTTCGGACTTCAGACAACCCCACTACATCCCATCGCAGCTTGCTCAACTCTTCCTCGAGTTCTATGATCTTCTCGTCAGTCCGCAGTGTCCGTGTGTTGTATGTTGCCAGGTGCAGCCGTCGTTTTTTGTGGTAGCCGGATCTCTGCCGGAGATTGTTCGCACCCCCTGCCCCACCGTTACCTTGGCTGCTACCGTGGCCGAAGGAATAGCAGGGCTGCCGGGGACTGGGGGCCGTTTTTAAATTTGTGACAATCATAGGGGGGGTTTGCCATAATCGCCACGCTTGGCAGGCGGGTTGGCGATCGCAGTATCGGATGGCCGATTCTTGACAGAACGTCGCTGCTGCCCAACGTCTGTTGTCCCTTAGTCGCCTTCTACGACACCCACGGGAAGATATGGGGTGGTAGTATTCTTACTCCGCTACCACACGAACGACTAATATTAATATCGTCATATTTACTGTGTCGGAATAGGATACAACTTAGCGACAGCGCGTTTAAAATCGCCAAACTTAGTCTTCACCGTAGCAAGTCTGACAACATTGTCGGTGCCCTTGTGGACAGCAGTAATGACGCCCAATGGCCAATACAAGGGTGCAGTGTCGTCCTGTCCAACCAGTACAACAGTGCCAACCTTATTATTTTATGTGTAGCAATTGTGCACTGAACATATATTATTTTTATTTTGCTTATCATTACGCGTTGGTACCCGGGCTATATAGTTGATTTGCTCCTTCGGGATATGACAATTGATTGTCTCTGCAATCTTGGCTACAATGTTAAATAGGTTTTCGTTGTTAGATTGGGGCACGCCTTTGATCTCTATGTTATTCGACCGGGATCGTTGCTTATTTTCATGTTGCTGATTCTCGAGGCTCTGTATACGATTTTGTAGTAGGGATAACTCTCCCTTGGTAACATTCATTGACTTTATTTCCTCTTCTAAGGTTACCACTCTGCCACCCAGTGTCTGTATTTCTCCACAAGCGAACTCGAAGGACTTCTTGATATCTGAAAATTCTAACCATACAGCTTTCATCTCTTCAAGTTCATTTTGTATGGACTTCACACTCTGAAGCAGCATAGGTAGTGCCTCCATTTGGGTTGAGAGTCGCTGAAGTTCCTTTAAGATAGTCTCAGATTCTGATGGAGTCTTGAGGGCAGTCGAACGGGGGCTAGCGGCAGCAGCGGACTTGCAGTTTGGACATTTCCAGGTGAACTTACGCTCGCCAAGTTTTCTGAAGCCACCTTCGGTGATGCCGGCGCAGGGAAAGTCGAATTGCCCTTCACAGGCGGAGCAAGTGACACCATCCCTGGCGTCCACCCCACAGCGTTTGCACTTAAACATATTCACACTGTTGATGTCTCCGTGATCAATATGGTCAAAACCGGAAGCGATCACCGCTTAGTAAGAGGCACATTGAATATCGACGTTAAGCTTGAAAGGTCGCGCCTGGTGAGGTCTACGCTGCGTCCCGTGCCAGTCCAAATTCAAAACCCGGAAAGCTTCCAGCTCGAACTGCAAAACCGCTTTAGTAGCCTAGGCGTTGACGTGGACGATTATAATGACGGGTTCGTGGAGACTGTCCGCAAAGTTGGGTCAAAGTTCTGTGAGACCCAACGCCTGAAAACGGCCAAAAAGCTCTCGAACTTCACCCTGAATCTCATGGACGAACGACGGAAACTGGTCCTGCAGTCTTCAGATGATGCGACGCAGCTTCGGGTGCTCAATAGACAGATATCAAAGTCCCTGAAGCGTGATATACGCCGCTTCAACACGAATCGTGTTGAAGAGGCTATTGAACGCAACAGGGGCTCCAAGGTTTTCGCCAGGGATCTGTCTATTGGGCAAAGCCAGCTCGTCAGGCTGAAGACTGATGACGGCAGGATCGTCACGTCAAAGTCCGAGATTTTGGGTGAGATCGAGACCTTCTATGGACAACTGTACATGTCTACACAGGAACCCGTCATAAATCTAGCAAACGACCCACGAGCTAGATTAACCCGGCACTACACAGAAGACCTCCCGGACGTCAGCCTGTGTGAGATCGGAATGGCTCTCGAGCAACTCAAGAACAAAAAGGCGGCGGGTGATGACGGAATTACCGCAGAACTTCTGAAGGCGGGTGGAGAACCGATCCTTAGGGCCCTTCAGAAGTTATTCAATTCCGTCATACTCGAAGGACGAACGCCAAAGGCATGGAACAGAGGTGTGGTGGTGCTGTTCTTCAAGAAGGGAGATAACACCTTATTGAAGAACTACAGACCCATCTCACTTCTGAGCCATGTCTATAAGTTGTTCTCGAGGGTCATCACGAATCGTCTCGCATGCAGGCTCGACGATTCCCAGCCTCCCGAACAAGCCGGTTTCCGAAAAGGCTTCAGCACCGTAGACCACATATTAACGCTACGGCAGGTTATACAGAAGACCGAGGAGTATAACCTGCCCCTTTGTCTGGCGTTCGTGGACTACGAGAAAGCCTTCGATTCGATCGAGACGTGGGCAGTATTGCAGGCTCTCCAGAGGTGCCAAGTCGACTATCGGTACATCGAAGTGTTGAAGTGCTTGTATGAAAACGCCACCATGTCAGTCCGACTCCAGGACCAGACCTCGAAACCGATCCAGTTGCAGCGAGGTGTTAGACAGGGAGACGTTATCTCTCCGAAACTGTTCTCCGCTGCACTGGAAGATGTTTTCAAGGTTCTGGACTGGAAAGGGCTGGGCATTAACGTGAACGGCGAGTACATCACTCACCTTCGATTCGCTGACGACATAGTCGTAATGGCCGAGACCATGGAGGGCCTCACTACGATGCTCGATGGCCTCTGTCGAGCCTCCGAACGAGTCGGCCTTAAGATGAACATGGAGAAGACGAAGATCATGTCTAACATCCATGTTCAAGCCACTCCTGTTAACATCGGAGGTTCTACCCTCGAAGTTGTTGACCATTACATTTACCTGGGACACACTGTCCAGTTAGGTAAGTCCAACTTCGAGAAAGAGGTCAATCGTCGGATCCAACTCGGCTGGGCAGCGTTCGGGAAGCTGCGAAAGATCTTCTCGTCCACAATACCGCAGTGTCTGAAGACAAAAGTCTTCAATCAATGTGTGTTGCCAGTGATGACATATGGAACAGAGACGTGGTCGCTCACTATGGGCTCCATCAGAAGACTCAAAGTCACCCAAAGGGCAATGGAGAGGGCTATGCTCGGAGTTTCCCTGCGAGATCGAATCAGAAATGAGGAGATACGCAGGCAAACCAGGGTCACCGACATAGCCCACCGGATTGCCAAACTTAAGTGGCAGTGGGCAGGGCACATAGCTCGCAGGACCGACGCCCGATGGGGCAAAAAAGTCCTCGAGTGGCGACCGCGTTCCGGAAGGCGCAGTGCTGGTAGGCCTTCCACACGGTAGACCGACGACCTGGTTAAGGTCGCCGGAAAGCAGTGGATGCGGGCGGCCCAGGACCGGCCTTTGTGGAGATCCTTGGGGGAGGCCTATGTCCAGCAGTGGACGTCTTTTGGCTGAAATGATGAATGATGATATTCACACTAAAACTCGTCAAAAGTTTGAGAAACCAAAGACTGTAATTTATACGAGGCAGTACTACGCAGGAGCGGTGAGCGCGCGCGATCAGTTTGCCGTCTACCGTCGGAATGGCGATACAAGTTAGCTGATTGGGATGAGATGCGGCATTTCTTTGCATCCTATCCTTGGCAACACATGTGCTTCTCCTCAGATGACCCGTCATGCTGCGCGGATGCTATTTCTGAAGTGATATATCAGGCTATGGAATATTTTGTTCCATATTCTGATGTCTCACTCCATGAGAAAACCCGCCCATGGTTCAACTCTGAGTGTGTTAGTGCCGAAGCATTTAAGCGCTTAGCCTACCAGGAGTGGGCGGCTGCTCGAGTCCGCAAAGCGCCCAACGTCCAAAAACTGAAAAAAGCCTTTAATAGTGCTGCCAAGTCCTGCAAACGTGCCCTTCGCAAGGCCCGCTTCGACCATATTGGCCATATCGGAGCCAGACTAGCATCTTACCCATCTGGGAATAAAGCTAAGCTTTCTGGTCTCTTGCCAAATCGGTCGAAGCCAATTTCTGCCGATCGTCTTTTCCGCCACTGCAGAAGTCGGATGGCTCATTAGCTCACACCGCGAAAGAGAAAGCAGACTTGTTTGCCTCTCTATTTGTGAAAAATTCACAACCTGATGCTGCTGGTCACTGCCTACCTACCTCATTGTAACTCTGCAATGCCTGAGATACACATTCAGCAAAAAGAGGTACTCAAAATACTCAGCACTCTGGATGTGAATAAGGCTAATGGACCTGATGGCATTCCTGAACGGGCCCCACTCGGATCGCGGACGGACTAGGTGTCCATCCGGACCTGCGTAGCCGCCTTCCTTGGCGGCTTACGCTTCTTTGGGCCGAGATAGCTGACACGACCACAACGGTGGTCGGCGTCTCGGCCCTGCTCCGCGCAGACCACGCAGCGCGCAGGCGCACTGCAGTCGGCGGCCTTGTGGCCGCTTACCCCACACTGGTAGCATAAGCCACTCCTATCCTGCTCCGACTTGCAGCAGGCCCCGACGTGACCGGTCTCGAGACACCGGTAACACATTCGGGCCGCTGCTGCAGGACTTCCACCCTGGCCGCCGACCACCCAATCACGAGTCGGTCGCGAGCTATCGCCTTTGCGGCCGCCGTCGGGCATCGCACCCACGCTGTGCCCAGGCCCGACCGGCTCGACCGCTTAATTAAGCCGCACTTGACGGCCGCCGCATCACACCCACCGGCGCTTGCGACGGCCGAGACGACTTCCTCCTCCGTGATGGAGGGATCCAAGCCGTGTAGGCGCAGCTCAGTCGACTTGACCGGCCGCGCCACACGGAGAACCTCCGGCCCAAACGCCTCCCTGAATCGGGTGGCGAGGGCATCTGCTTTTTGGGCATCGGGGAGCTCTATTATGAGCGCCCCCGTAGCCGCCTCCCTAAACGTGGGCTTGAGCTGCCCAAACTCGTCTACCGGCATTTGGGTCCTGGCTTTGCGCAAGACCCCGCCGTAATTTAGGTTCTCCTCAGCAGCAGCGTGAGCACGACCGCCCACGTGCGTGGTGCCCGCAGCCGCGAGGCTTTGGGCTTCCGCTGTGCCGGCGGTTGTCTGCTGACGGGTTGCGGCTGAGGCGCCTTCTTGGCGGCCCCTCTGCGGACCACCACGTTCCATCCTTCGCTAAGCGGGGCGGGGGCGGCGTCTGCCCGAACCAGGACAGGGGCGGCGTTTGCGCCCTCTGCGTCCTTCGCCCGCTGAGTCGCGAGGCTCTTCTTCCTTTCCCTCCTCCGCTGGGACTTGGAGAGGGCCGGGGCCGGGGCCGCAGATGTTGTTGCGGCTGGGGTGGGACTAGCCTTCGGTTTTACCGGCTTGGCCCTCTTCTTCGTCCTCGCGGTAGGAGGCTCGCCCTCTTCGGTTTGCACCGCCGCGCAAGCGGTGCTCTTAGGGGCAGGCGGCGCAACTGGCGCCGGCTGCGTCACTTCCTCCAGTGGCGGGAACATCGCCGCCTTGAGATGGGCGGGCATCCGCGGGAGTCCGCGTAAGTCGCGGAACTCGTCGGACGTGTTGCTCTCCGTTGCGAACCTGGTGCTGATGCGGAGGGCCTTGAGTTCGGCCTCCACAGCAGGCTCCAACAGAGTCTTACACCGCCTTCCCTCCGGCCCTAGAGTGGCCGGTGCTTTGGAGGAGCCGGAGGATCGCTTCTTCAGCAACTGCTCCTCAACCTTCGCCAGTTGGTTTTTTAGATCTCCAACCTCCCTTCGTACCTCGCAGTACTCCCTTTGGAGTTCGTCCATTTGCCGCTTCTGCCTCCGGTTCTCGACGCGCAGCATGGCTGACTCCTCTGTGGCGGACCGCCTTTGTAGGACGTCCGTTGCCCCCTCCAAGAAGGTGGCCGCGTCCTTGAGCTTGCGGACGAAGCCTCCCTTGAGGTTTTTCGAGGTGGAGGCAACCTTCCGCAGATTGTTCACCTCCTCTCTGATCCTCCTCTGTAAATCGTGACCCACCAGCTCTTCCGGGTCACGATCGTATCGGAAGGAGGGCTCATCTGAGGGGGACTCATCGCGCGGTTTGCGCTGGTCCTCACCCTCAGGCACATCCTCCTTCCTCTCCTTGGTGGCCTTCCTGGCCTTCCCCTCTCTGGGGCGCACCTCAATCCTGGGGACCTTTTCCGCGGCCTCGACAGCAACGTCATCGTAGACGTCCAGACGACGTTTGCTGCCGGCTCTCCGCAGCGAGCCCCCGCCATCCTCCGACCCGGACATGAAGTCGTCCGATTCGAGGTATTCATCCTCCGAGAGTATGAGACCAAGGTCTCGCTCCAACCGCCTCTTGTTGTCTACACGCGGTGATGCTGGCCGCATGCAATCCTCGAGGACCACTCTTGGGCTTTTGCGCTCCATCGGCATAGAAGCCGGATAAGGCGATGAGGCCCGGGACGAGGTAAAGCGCCCTCTGTCGTCCCTTATGGGGCCCGGTGATCGGCTCCCACTAGCCTTCGCCTTCTGCACCACTCCGCCGTCAGTACCGGCTACCTCGTCACGTAATTTCGGCACAGTGGCCACACCCTCCCTACCCTTTTCGGCAGTTTCGCGAATTGTGCCCCCCCCCCCCCGTAGTACGAGGGGCAGACCGCCTCCCCCGAAGGAGCGACGGTGCGGGATTCCCCAGCTGACAAAGTCGAGCTGGGACCCGCCCGGGGACTGATTTTCAATGCGCGTCTTTCCATACTGTTTTTTCTCTCCCACGAACGTCTTGAAAAATAAGGCGAAGAGAAATATATATAATAGGAAAGAATATAAACAACAAAACCAAAACAAAGAAGAATAAAACCAAAATAACAAAACCAAAAGACAGAATAAATACCAAAATAAACGAAAAACAAAACGAACAAATTAAAACAATATATACTTTATAACAGATGGTGCCGCTCTTCGTCTCACCTCTCCCCGTGGGCCCGCCCGGCATGGGAGGCCCTGGCTGGTGTGGCCCCACTGATCCTTGAGGCACTCAAGCCCCCTTACCACGGCAAGATAAAAAATCGTGTTGGACCAAGTGGAAAAAATTCGGAAACGTGTCAGACTACGAACAGTTTTCCATATATATGTCGGAGATAGCGACGGCTGAGCGATAGAGTCGTCATCATCTTGACTTGGTACGAGGTTTATTACTAGTAACTTTATAATTCACAATATTAACCACAGTATAAATAACAATGTTCAGTTAACACACTTAGATAGACAAACCGACAGGTTCGCAACGGAGAAGTGTCTCGGTCCGTGTCCCAACGTCGACTGACTGATCGAGCCAACCTCACTTTCCATTACGACTCTGTCCACGTGCCGCCATTGCAAAACAACTGACGTCACCGCGTTTGCCGCACTACTGTGTTAACAATCAATTGAGAAACTTAATAAAACGATATCGTTATCCACGACACGGCCATTCTGACGAAGCACACGTCCTCGTGTGTACTTGTAACAAAATAACCAACTGAGGCACATTTTCACGTTCGGCCAACCTGATGCTAATGGTCCGTAATCGTATCTTAAGAATCAAGTTAACAGAGATCACGTTAGCATACAAATAATTTCAACAACTTTAACACGAAAGGTTCCTCTAAGCCCATAATCTTTAAATCTCAATACTGATACTTTAAAACAGTAAGTTTAAGACAATAAGTACACAACACATGGCCCAGCTGTCCCAGCAGCTAGTGACAATTCACGTGCAGTGCTGTCGGTGTTCCAGGGCAGAATGAATAGAACATTCATCCACTCCTGCGATGACCGAACCACTGACTCACTTCATTCGCGAGCGAAACCATCCATTTACTCGTTCCTTCGTTCGATACGTCACAGCTCTTCAGAATCTATGCGCAGCGCCATCCGCGAGTAATGCCACGGAGGCGGCATAGATGGCGCTAGTAGTACTAAAACGTTAACTCAATACGCCACACGACCATCCTGACAGTCAGCGCGTTCTCGCGCGTCTTTCATTGTCGTTGTGTGTGAAACGTAATAAAAGGAAAAACTCGTACGATATCGGGGTGCCCCGAGTCACAAAGCGCCAAGCTTTCAATGGTCAACTGTACGCGAAGCGCGTAGCTCCCGACGTAACAGTACGGGCTACACAAAACACGGAGTTCCGACGTACAGCAACGGAGCTACGTGAAGCGCGGAGCTTCCAATACACTATAGCAGCGTTACACGAAGCGCGGAGCTTCCAATGCACTATAACAGCGTTACACGAAGCGCGGAGCTTCCGATGCACTATAACAGCGTTACACGAAGCGCGGAGCTTCCAATGCATTGCAACGGTGATACACGAAGCGCGAGGCTTCCAGTGTACAAAATGCCGATAGAAAAGTTGTGAAGTTTCCAGGAAGTTATGTGTGATGAGCATCGATGACTAACAAAGTTGTACCCCATGTATGGCAAAAGGTTTTGCCACCTATTACATTTGGGACTGGAAAATTAATCCAGCGTGTCGAGGCATTATTGCCGCTGACCACACCCTCAGGTATTAAAGGCGTGAAGTTACATAAGCACATAGCCATATGATGTTTTAATTAAAGAAACTATTCCAAAGATCATACCGTCATTATTATCTGATAAGCATGGATCCAGCTCAATAGGGACATATGATTGGGGGAGTGGACGTAGGCGTTCTCTCGAGTATTTGTAATTGCGATTAGCGTTCAAACTCTTAAGATGATATCTGTCACCGTCAAGTACCTCAATGACTTCATAAGGTCCTTTATATTTAGGATCCAATTTGGTTTGATTCCGTTCATGATTTTCGACTAAAACATAATCTCCCACCGAAAATCTAGTCACATTTGCCTTATTTTTATCGAATCTTACTTTATCAAGCTGTGCATTATTTTTCATTAATTTGTCAGCTTGTTCCCTAATCTCTTAAATTTATCTCAACCTCATGATCGTCAATAGTTAATAAATTTAGTGGCCTAGCTACTCTACCTATTAGCAATTCTAATGGACTTGCCTTAGTTACCCTATGAATCGTGCCATTTATAGCAAGTTGGACATCATCCAACGCGCCCTGCCATGACCAACTTCTACAACAGTCAACACATTTTTGAGGGCACTCACAACCCTTTCCACTAAGCTTTGACGCAACACAATGTTTGATGAGAGAGCATTCGGCACCAGAATCAGAATAAAATGGATACGACTCACAAGTGTTCATCAGCGTACTGCTGGGATTGCTAACATAGCAAACTTCCACATGCCTCTCGTTACTCGCCGCTGCTGCAGGCGCTGCTCCGAACTGCTTGCGCCTATTGCCGCGCCAGCTCCTCCGCTGTTGCCACGTGGACACTTCGTTGCCAAATGTCCGGCGGTGCCGCACCTGAAACAGATTAAGTCCGACCGCGGCCTCGGTCCCGCAGAGCTTGACGCCGAAGTGACAGCACTGGCTGCCTTGCCTTTCACCTCGCCTTTGGAACGGCAATCGGACGGTCGGTGACCTATTTTACCGCAGTTGTGAAATTTCACCGTTGCCGACTGAAACTTCGATCGCCTGAAGTCTGGATCTGCTGTCCTATCGCCTTATGTTTATGCTCTCAATCTACCTCACCGATGCAAATCAAGGCATATAATGGTGCCATAATCTTGGAAAACTGATATAACCTGCCGAAAATATGACGCTAGACCGATGAACTGTCGAGCTAAACAAGCACAGCAATCTAAACTTCGTATCGCAAGTAATTAACAGGTAAACATGTAAAAGAATTTCAAATAATATTTTCTTACACCGGTCAAAGCCACACTATCGTAAAGTCGTATACCATACAATATACCCGAGTAATAAAATGGAAACTGCTCACCGGAGTGACGTAAAATTGCAGCTGGTGCGCTTACTACAGATCCACTCACTATTCTTTGACCTGGCTGACCGCAGTACTGTTGCTCGCCTTCCTGCTGCTCCGCTCAGGGCAGTTAGACGCATAGTGTCCTTGTCCATCACAATGAAAGCAAGTGATCCCCACTTCGTTCATCGCCGCACTATGACTGCAGCCTGTGATCTTCAGTTTAGAACAATCTTCATGTAGTTTAATGTCTCCTTTATAGTGACAATGAATCGCCATTATCGGTTATTTCCATCGCGTACAGAAGCACACACATTATCACTACACTGTTTTCTCCACGTGGGCTGAATGAGTTACATCCCACTTCTGATGTCGGAGATAGCGACGGCTGAGCGATAGAGTCGTCATCATCTTGACTTGGTACGAGGTTTATTACTAGTAACTTTATAATTCACAATATTAACCACAGTATAAATAACAATGTTCAGTTAACACACTTAGATAGACAAACCGACAGGTTCGCAACGGAGAAGTGTCTCGGTCCGTGTCCCAACGTCGACTGACTGATCGAGCCAACCTCACTTTCCATTACGACTCTGTCCACGTGCCGCCATTGCAAAACAACTGACGTCACCGCGTTTGCCGCACTACTGTGTTAACAATCAATTGAGAAACTTAATAAAACGATATCGTTATCCACGACATATAGATCGCGATTCAAAGTTGAATGTCGTCAATGTTTTCGTCGATACATAAACACCGTCGAAGATAGCCTTTTAAATAACACAAAACAATTTTGGAGATATGTATCTAATTTAAAAACTAATAACACAATGCCATCAAGTATGCACTACAAAAGTAATGTCTCAAACAAACCAGAAGAGATATGCAATCTCTTCTCTGACTTCTTCCTTTCTGTATTTGAGCCTGCAAGTCCTTCTCTTCTACATTGGACTCCACCAGCTGATATATCTCCCAACGTAGATATTGTAAATACCATTTACTTTTCTGTGGACAGCGTTCGAATAGTGCTTAAAGAACTGGACCCCTCTAAAGGCCCAGGTCCTGATGGCCTACCATCTTTCTTCGTTAAAAGTATTGCAAACAGTATTTGTTATCCTTTATACATCATTTTTAACAAGTGCATTGCAGAAGGGACCTTCCCTAAAGCATGGAAACAAGCATTTATCACGCCTGTACACAAAAATGGATCTAAACAAGCCATCGAGAACTACAGACCTATATCCATCTTGTCTGTCTTTTCAAAAGTTTTCGAGAAACTTGTTCATAACAACGTGTATCCTATTTTCCATAATATTCTTATACAAGAGCAACACGGCTTCGTTAAGAAAAGATCCACAAGTACTAACCTCGTTCTTTTTACAACATTTCTATTTGAATGTATGGATGATCGTGCGCAAGTTGATGCAGTGTACACGGATTACAAGAAGGCCTTTGATAAGATTGATCATCAACTACTTCTGTATAAACTCGCTTTCAATGGGATTCGAGGGAATCTACTACGTTGGTTTTCTTCCTACATCCTGAACAGAACTCAAAGGGTTGTGGTAAATGGATTTAAATCAAATGAAATCTACACTACTTCTGGCGTCCCGCAGGGCTCTCTTTTAGGTCCGTTGCTTTTTATTGTCTATATTAATGATATTAAACAATGTTTTAAATATTCTAAATTTCTTCTATATGCCGATGACCTCAAAGTATATAAATCAATTAACTCTCATTTAGACTGTTGTCTTCTCCAGGAGGATTTGGATAGACTTAGTAATTATTGCTCGGTTAACAAACTACAATTAAACATAGCTAAATGTCAATCAATAACCTTCACCAAGAATAAAAATATTATTGTACATCCTTATCACCTCCTAAATTTTCCTTTACAAACTTGCAGTTGTGTTCGGGATCTCGGAATTCTCTTGGACTCTAAACTTCATCTGGATCTCCATATTGAAAATGTATTGAGTAAGGCCTATCAAATGTACGGCTTCGTCATGAGGTCTACGAATGATTTTAAAAAACCTTCTTCATTTCTTCTTCTTTTTAAATCGTTGGTCAGGTCTCAGCTTGAATACGCGGTGCCTGTATGGAATCCTTTCTATCAAAAATATATAGATATGCTCGAAAAAGTGCAGTCAAAATTCCTGAGATCTATGCACTTTCGATGTCACAATAGTTATATTACTTCTTATACTAGTCTCCTTTCCATATATAATATACCTACTCTTCGTTCTAGGCGTATAATGCTTGAATCAATGATGTTGCATGCATTAGTTCATGGTAGATTTGATTGCACTGCTTTAACTAACAAACTATGCTATCTTATCCCCCGAACGGTTCATAAGCGACAGGTATGTAAGCGTGAATTATTTGCTTTGTGTAAATGTAAATCTAACGCTGGACTTCGATCTCCTGTCCGTCGCCTTATTCAACAATATAATGACTGCTTTATTGATATAGATATATTTTGCCTTAGCCCTCATAAGTTTCGTAATTGCATTCAACAATTGTTAGATTAAAATAAGTAGTTTAATTGTTAATTCATATTAATTTGTTACCTAAGTAATTTAATTGTAATACTCTTGTTTCAATTTTCAACCATTTAATTTATCATGTTTGCGAATATTTGTAGTCTTAATTTCTTCTTCTAAGCGTCTTGTAACTATGATTGTAATGATATATATTTAGTAACTTAGTTACTAAATATATATCATTACTAAATAACTGTAATACGTGGATAACGCTGTGGGATACAATGTTATCAATTCTAGAAATCATAGCTTTTAAGTAATGTATACATTACTTAGTTTAACTGTAATACGTGGATAACGCTGTGGGATACAATGTTATCAATTCTAGAAATCATAGCTTTTAAGTAATGTATACATTGTATCTGTTTGTTGTCCCAAATAAATAAAATAAAAAAATAAAAATAAAAAAAGATGGCAGCACAGTCGAGGGGGAACCTAACCCTCCTCCCTCCTGTCCTTGTCGGACGTGCAGCAGGCCCCTAAGTATCCGGTTTCAAGGCACCGGAAACACATTCGGGGCCGCTCTCGGAGGACCTCCACCCTTACCGCCGACCAGCCGATCATCAGGCGTTCACGGCCGATCTTTTTGGCGGCCGCAATCGGGCAGCGCACCCACACAGTGCCCAGGCCCGACCGGCTCGCTCTCCTTATGGCGCCGCATTTGACGGCCGTCGCATCACACGCGCCGGAGCTTGCGACGGCCGCCACGACTTCCTCCTCCATCACTGATGGGTCCAATCCGTGGAGGCGCAGCTCGGTCGATTTGACCGGCCGCGCCACCCGGAGAACCTCCGGCCCGAACTGTCCAAATTGTCAAAATTTAGTTCTCTCTCTCTCTTTTGTTTGTTCGGTTGTTCTTGTTTTGGTTTGTTCGTCCTGGTGTCGTTTCGTTTTGTCGTTTCCTCCCTATCTTTTAGTTGTTCTATTTATTGTTTTGTGTTTTGACGTGGGAAGGAGTTGTTAAAACCAATGGAACAAAGCAGTTTTAAATGTGGTCCCCGGGCGGGTCCCAGTTCGCCGGTGGCGGCTGGGGAATCCCGCACCGTCTCGCCTTCGGGTGGAGCGGTCTGCCCCTCGTACCACGGGGGGGGGGGGGGGGGCAAAAACTGCTCCACTGCGCAAGCAGTGCATGGTGTGATGGAGATATGAGATAATAAAATTATATATTTATTCTATTAAATATACTTTAACCCCCATTAAAATATTTTTTTTTTTATTTTTTTTTTATTATTATTTAGTTCAAAGCTGGTAACAAAAAAGAGCCTGGCAATTACCGTCCAATCTCTATTCTGCCAGCTCTAAGTAAAATTTTTGAAAAACTAATCTTAAAACAATTACTTCGTCATTTCGATTTACATAAATTATTGCATAGTGAACAATACGGTTTTACCAAAGGTCGTTCTACGACGAATGCAGGTGCTGCGCTCTTAAAACATATTTATGATGCCTGGGAGAACTCGCAAGATGCCATAGGTATTTTCTGTGATCTATCGAAAGCTTTCGACTGTGTGCATCACGAAACCTTGTTAAGAAAGCTTCAACACTATGGCGTTAAATACAATGCGATCAATTTATTAGCGTCGTATCTGCGTGATAGAATTCAGTTCGTTGACATTAATGGAGTTAAGTCTGATGGATCGCCTGTGTCTATGGGCGTGCCACAAGGGTCCATCCTTGGTCCTTTCCTATTTCTGGTATATATTAATGACCTTGCATTTTTTATTAATGACATTTGCGATATCGTGCTTTTCGCTGATGATACATCTCTTGTATTTAAAGTTGACCGGAAAAACGTTAATTATGACGACGTGAATAGCGCGCTTAGTCAGGTATCTTACTGGTTCACAACAAACAATTTGCTACTGAATTCTGTAAAAACTAAATGTATTCGATTTGTAACACCGAATACTAAGATAATAGATACCAAACTAGATTTGGATGATAAGGAAGTAGACATAGTAGATTCGACCAAGTTTCTAGGCATCACTCTAGATCGTAAATTGCAGTGGAAGCCTCACATTGCAACTCTTACGGGGAAGCTTAGTTCAGCCGCCTACGCTGTTAGACAGGTTAGGAGACTCACTGACGAAGACACGGCAAAACTCGTTTACTTTGGTTACTTCCATAGCGTTATGTCGTATGGGATCCTACTCTGGGGTAATGCTGCTGATATACAAAACATATTTATTGTACAGAAGCGCGCGCTACGTGCAATTTATAATTTAGGACCTAGAGAATCACTGAGAGAACGCTTTAAAGATATAGGGATTTTAACTGTAGCGTCACAGTACATTTTTTCTAATATAATTTTTGTTAAACAAAATTATAGTAGCTTTAAAAAAAATTGTGACGTCTCGTCCTCCAATATCCAGACAAGAAATAGGCATAAGTTAGTTACACCATTCCACCGGCTACAAAAAGCACATGGTTCTTTTGTAGGTCTCGGAATTCGCCTGTTCAACAAATTACCGGAAGCAGTTTTGGATTGGTCGTTCGAGAAATTTAAATGTTACGTTAAGTCCGGTTTAATTAAAAAAGCGTACTATCAAGTCAATGACTATCTATCAGATAGTGACGCATGGGAGTAACGTCGGCTATGTTATGGTCTAGCTCTGATCTTTCAGCCATTACATTAGTGAAGTTTTGTAAACAGTATGTGAGTGCAGTTTCAGCACGCACCATGTAATTTGGGTAATTTCACTAATTTTTATGTTCTTATTTTTTAATGTGCTACATGTTTATGCGTGTTATTGCTTTCACTAATCTGTCAGACTTGTTTGTACCACCATTATTGTAACCCTCTTATTTAAAAGAGCAACCATGGAGTTTCTTGCCGGCTCTTCTCTATGGAATGGCATTCCGAACCGGTGGTAAAAACTAAATTATTAATTTTATTTTATGATTTTTATTTTTAATTTTTTTTTCTCTTTAATCTTTGACTATTTGAAAGCATTCGCAAGAATTTATTCGAATAAAAAACATTTTGATTTTGATTTTGATTTTTGATTAAATTATTAATTTTTCCCCCTCAAATTAATTATTTACTATAATTTTCTGTTCAATGTAAATGAAATACTTTATCAAGCTCTAATTTGATCTTTCTAGAAACACTTTCCAGTACCTCTACTTTGTTACGACTTATTTCAATTTAATATATGAAAGCGACGGGCAATATGTACATTTTTTTTTTGCTGATTTAAGGGAGTAGGAAGGGGATAAAATAGGGGATGAAAGTTTGTATGAAAATTTGACAATTTTAAACAGATCGGGCTGAAATTTGGCCTGCAGGTAGACGTCATGACGTACGCATCCGCTAAGAAAGGATTTTGATAAAATCTACCCCCAAGGGGATAACATAGGGGATGAAAGTTTGTATGAAAATTTGTCAATTTTAAACAGATCGGGCTGAAATTTGGCATGCAGGTAGATGTCATGACGTACGCATCCGCTAAGAAAGGATTTTGATAAATTCTACCCGCAAGGGGATAAAATAGGGGATGAAAGTTTGTATGAAAATTTGTCAATTTTAAACAGATTGGGTTGAAATTTGGCATGCAGGTAGATGTTATGACGTAGGCATACGCTAAGAAAGGATTTTGATAAATTCTTCAAAAAAGGGGATAAAATAAGGGATTAGAGTTTGTATCAAAATTTGTCAATTTTAAACAGATCGGGCTGAAATTTGGTATGCAGGTAGATGTCATGACGTAGGCATCCGCTAAGAAAGGATTTTGACAAATTCTACCCCCAAGGGGATAAAATAGGGGATGAAAGTTTGTATGAAAATTTGACAATTTTAAATAGATCAGGCTGACGTTGGCATGCAGGTAGATGTTATGACGTAGGCATCCGCTAAGAAAGGATTTTGATAAATTCTACCCCTAAGGGGATGAAATAGGGGATGAAAGTTTGTATGAAAATTTGTCAATTTTAAACAGATCGGGATGAAATTTGGCATGCAGGTAGATGTTATGACGTCCGCATTCGCTAAGAAAGGATTTTGATAAATTCTAGCTCCAAGGGGATAAAATAGGGGATGAAAATTTGCATGAAAATTTGTCAATTTTAAACAGATCGGGCTGAAATTTGGCATGCAGGTAGATGTTATGACGTAGGCATCCACTAAGAAAGGATTTGGATATCTATCTTCTATCTATCTATATATATAAAACTCAAAGGTGACTGACTGACATAGTGATCTATCAACCCACAGCCCAAACCACTGGACGGATCGGGCTGAAATTTAGCATGCAGGTAGATGTCATGACGTACGCATCCGCTAAGAAAGGATTTTGATAAATTCTACCCCCAAGGGGATAAAATAGGGGATGAAATTTTTCTATGAAAATTTGACAATTTTAAATAGATCGGGCTGACTTTGGCATGCAGGTAGATGTTATGGCGTAGGAATCACATAAGAAAGGATTTTGAGATGCAGTCTATATAAGAGGAAAGATTAGGAACGGAACGAATTTCTGTAGGCTAGCGCATAGTTATTTTGGAGAGAACTTTGAATTAATAATTTTTGTGCATAGTGCCCCTTAATAGGATAGTTCTCCTTAAAATTATATAAAAAAAATTCACGACAGGAAATGTCTATCTTTTATGGTTGACTCACAATAACACGTGTAACTCCCGATAGCTTAGCAGTTCAGAGCTTTCTGATTATATTTGTCTACTCTTACGTTTATAACACTCTCAATCATCCCTAATTAATAAATGTTAACATTATTACCTATTTAATAAAAAAAAGAATCATAGAAATCGGTACAGAAACACCAAAGTTATACACGAAATACGCCAATAAGCCATCTGAATTCATGCTCGAAAATTGTTTTTTTTTTTTCGGAAGTCATTATTCCACGCGGTCGAAGTCGCGGGCAAAAGCTAGTTTATACTATATAGTGTATTTAATCTATCAACTATTCCTTTTTCCCTTTTTATATTGCACTACTTTATTTATTTAATCATAGATATATTATTGTACCTTACTACCCTTTCTTAGGTTCTTAATAATGTCCATCCCAAGGTTGTCTGTAAGAAATTGCATTCAGCGATAAGACAGCCACTTGTCTATTTCTCTTGTGTACAATAAAGAGTTTATCTATCTTATCTATCTACAATATTAAGACATTAAAAAGCATCTAAATTTAGCTATCATTATCATCATTTCAGCCAAAGGACGTCCACTGCTGGACATAGGCCTCCCCCAAGGATTTCCACAAAGGCCGGTCCTGGGCCGCCCGCATCCACTGCTTTCCGGCGATCTTAACCAGGTCGTCGGTCCACCGTGTGGGAGGCCTACCAGCATTGCGCCTTCCGGAACGCGGTCGCCACTCGAGGACTTTTCTGCCCCATCGGACGTCGGTCCTGCGAGCTATGTGCCCAGCCCGCTGCCACTTAAGTTTGACAATCCGGTGGGCTATGTCGGTGACCCTGGTTTTCCTGCGTATCTCCTCATTTCTGATTCGATCTCGCAGGGAAACTCCGAGCATAGCCCTCTCCATTGCCCTTTGGGTGACTTTGAGCCTTCTGATGGAGCCCATAGTGAGCGACCACGTCTCTGTTCCATATGTCATCACTGGCAACACACATTGGTTGAAGACTTTTGTCTTCAGACACTGCGGTATTGTGGACGAGAAGATCTTTCGCAGCTTCCCGAACGCTGCCCAGCCGAGTTGGATCCGACGATTGACCTCTTTCTCGAAGTTGGACTTACCTAACTGGACAGTGTGTCCCAGGTAAATGTAATGGTCAACAACTTCGAGGGTAGAACCTCCGATGTTAACAGGAGTGGCTTGAACATGGATATTAGACATGATCTTCGTCTTCTCCATGTTCATCTTAAGGCCGACTCGTTCGGAGGCTCCACAGAGGCCATCGAGCATCGTAGTGAGGCCCTCCATGGTCTCAGCCATTACGACTATGTCGTCAGCGAATCGAAGGTGAGTGATATACTCGCCGTTCACGTTAATGACCAGCCCTTTCCAGTCCAGAACCTTGAACACATCTTCCAGTGCAGCGGAGAACAGTTTCGGAGAGATAACGTCTCCCTGTCTAACACCTCGCTGCAACTGGATCGGTTTCGAGGTCTGGTCCTGGAGTCGGACTGACATGGTGGCGTTTTCATACAAGCACTTCAACACTTCGATGTACCGATAGTCGACTTGGCACCTCTGGAGAGCCTGCAATACTGCCCACGTCTCGATCGAATCGAAGGCTTTCTCGTAGTCCACGAACGCCAGAAAAAGGGGCAGGTTATACTCATCGGTCTTCTGTATAACCTGCCGTAGCGTTAAAATATGGTCTACGGTACTGAAGCCTTTTCGGAAACCGGCTTGTTCGGGAGGCTGGGAATCGTTAAGCCTGCACGCGAGTCGATTCGTGATGACCCTCGAGAACAACTTGTAGACATGGCTCAGAAGTGAGATGGGTCTGTAGTTCTTCAATAAGGTGTTATCTCCCTTCTTGAAGAACAGCACCACCACACTTCTGTTCCATGCCTTTGGCGTTCGTCCTTCGAGTATGACGGAATTGAATAACTTCTGAAGGGCCCTAAGGATCGGTTCTCCACCCGCCTTCAGAAGTTCTGCGGTAATTCCGTCATCACCCCCCGCCTTGTTGTTTTTAAGTTGCTCGAGAGCCATCCCGATCTCACACAGGCTGACGTCCGGGAGGTCTTCTGTGTAGTGCCGGGTTAATCTAGCTCGTGGGTCGTCTGCTAGATTTATGACGGGTTCCTGTGTAGACGTGTACAGTTGTCCATAGAAACTCTCGACCTCACCCAAAATCTCGGACTTCGACGTGACGATCCTGCCGTCATCAGTCTTCAGCCTGACGAGCTGGCTTTGCCCAATAGACAGATCCCTGGCAAAAACCTTGGAGCCCCTGTTGCGTTCAATAGCCTCTTCAACACGATTCGTGTTGAATCGGCGTATATCACGCTTCAGGGACTTTGATATCTGTCTATTGAGCATCCGAAGCTGCGTCGCATCATCTGTAGACTGCAGAACCATTTTCCGTCGCTCGTCCATGAGATTTAGGGTGAGGTCCGAGAGCTTTTTGGCCGTTTTCAGGCGTTGGGTCTCACAGAACTTCGACCCAACTTTGCGGACAGTCTCCACGAACCCGTCATTATAATCGTCCACGTCAACGCCTAGGCTTATAAAGCGGTTTTGCAGTTCGAGCTGAAAGCTCTCCGGGTTTTGAATTTGAACTGGCACGGGACGCAGCGTAGACCTCACCAGGCGCGACCTTTCAAGCTTAACGTCGATATTCAATGTGCCTCGTACTAAGCGGTGATCGCTTCCGGTTTTGACCATATTGATCACGGAGACATCATTGAATATGTGCTTTTCCGTCGACATGATGAAGCCTATCTCGTTTTTTGTGGTGCCATCCGGACTCAACCAGGTCCATTTCCTCTGTTCTGGTTTTTTGTAAAAGGAATTCATCATATAGAGTCCCTCCTTCTCCAGAAAACCAGCCAAAGTCTGGCCCCGTTGGTTCCGGTGTCCAAACCCAAATTGCCCCATTTGCAGCTCATCTCCGCTCCGCTTGCCCAGTTTCGCGTTAAAATCCCCCATGACAACGGTGTAGTGCGTTCTAGAGCCATGTATGGCCGAGGAAATGTCCTCATACATTGTCTCCACCGCTTCGTCGGGGTGTGCCGAGGTCGGTGCGTATACCTGTATGACCTTCAGCGAATAACGCTTGGTTATTCTGTATTTTTACTATTTAATTTCTTAGTTTGTTTCCAAAAACCTGCAAAGTTATTACAACTGGATGTCTGGCCAGTACATCCATTTTAATCTTATCTTGGTTATTTTTTTAAAGAATAAATGAATCTAATACACAAATTTTGCAATCGCTCAAGCTTATTTAGAAGCTCCTCATTGGCATCAAGGTAACAGCTGTCTGCGTAGTCTATTATGGGCAGAATAAGGGTTTGTGCAAGAAGGATTTTGGTTTCTACAGGCAGAAAGCTTTGGAGACATTTCAGCGAATGAAAAGTAAAAAAGACCTTGCTGCTGATGCTGCTGATGTGCGTGCTCCAAGTCAAGTTGGGATCAAGTAAAACACCTAGATTTTTAGCAGAATCGGTAAGCGCAATAATGGAACCATCGAGTACCACATCTGGAAGGGAATCCACGTCAAGGACTAGACGTTTCTACATCTAAACATATATCTAAGTTATATTTATTCATTAAAGTACCTAGATGGTCTTCACAATGTTTGGTATACTTCAGTATCTGGTCAGGTTCTCTACTACCCCATAAATACTTAATCATATTATTATTTAAATTCTTATTTTTTTTTAATCTTTGGTTGTATAAAATCATAATAAAAATTAAGGACCACAGTTAAATGGTCCGACCATAATGCATCATATTTCACATACAAATCTAAAACTACTTGGACTGCTGCCTCAGTCACAATACAATGGTCAAGCCGTACCATGAGCCTTACTTATAAAAGTATTGGAATCTGCCTTCAATTTTATCATATCTATACAGACTAGTGACTGCTCGCTACAGTAATCCACAAGCTCTTTTCCAAAAAGAGTCCCCGGATGCGCGTTAAAGTCACCCAGAATCAAGACACATTCAGTTCCACAGTCCTAAATTATGGTAGATATTAGCGCGAGACACTGAGTAAATACTGGCAAATTATCCTCACAATTCGTCAGCATATATACACTTATGACTTATAATGATTTGTTACCCTGAGACAGATGTACTGCAACTATTCTATCACTTTCACATGGTATAATATCAACACTGGAAAATAAACTTCTACGCCACAGTATTGCTACTCCACCAAACGGTCGACCATGCAATACACCCGAAGAAGTGTCTACAGAGGACTTGGCACAACAGGCAAATTCACTGTCGATTTCATTCATAAAACCCAGATCATGGGGCATAATCCAAGTCTCCTGGAGACAGACAATGTCATTAAATTGACACAGTTCTTGCATGTGTTGGATTGACCTCTTAATTGATTTACAATTAAAAGACGTTAATCTCATATTATTTGTCTGTTGCATCATGTGTGCTTATTTACTTTAACCGTGCCGCTGACAGTCGAGCGATGCTGTCTATATCGCCGAAACACTAATTGGTGGAGCGTGTAAATAGCTCCACCAAAGAAAAAAAAAGAAATTGTGGAATATATAGATTATGCCTGAAGATTTGTATATTTTCAAATCTTGAAAATAATGACCACCAGCTATTTAACCTACATATGCGGAGTGTATCTAAGATGTCTTGGACAATGAAGCCTCTTAAATCTTACGATATCACTATGTGCAGTATTAAATGGATTAACTGCCTACCTTCAACATCCAAGGCCGCCTTACTGCTCATCCGATTCAATGGCTTGGCTTGTTGTCAATAAATCTGATCTTCTGTGTTCGCTAGATACAAGTCAATCACAAATATAGGTATGTTCTTGATGATCACTAATTTGAAATACAGCTTCAGGTAATCTTTTTATAGGGAATATACGTGAAAATTCCGACTTGTTCACTGGGAACGACCGTTAGCTAAGACCGCGCGTCCCGAGCGTTCTCCTCCTTCTCTCCTCGCTAATGGCAGCGCTAGCGCCATCTCTTCATCGTAAGGCAATACTTAGCGTGCCTTCTCAGTTTTGGCCGCACAGAGAATCTTGCACGACACCACTAAGACTAAGAGGCTTGAAATATAATGTTTGTGTACTTGTGCATTTTATTTTATAACTAGATAGATAGATAGATAGATAACACTTTATTGTACATTTGCGACATACACATGGCTTAAAGTATAAATTATATAAAACATACAATTGGCGGCCTTATCACTAAAAAGTAATCTCTTCCAGGCAACCAACACGTTAGTTACAAGAAAATTTGCACAAAATAGTGTTGTTGGGATCGTTTTAAGTCAGCATTAATTAATTAATTAATCCTATATATATATGATGCATATATTACACACTTATACATATAAATACTATATAATATATAAATATATATAATACATACAAAGAATATACATACATAAAATACTTTATTGTACATAAAATAATAATACAAATTGTTCACAAATTATTGAATTTGCTACAGTAGTTTATAGTAACTTCAACGAAAATTACTGGAAACTTAAGAAATGATTTTTTACCAATTCTTTAAATAGAGGTAGCGATTGGGATTGTCTAATGTGTAAGGGCAGTGCATTCCATAAACGGACAGAATGGACTACAAATGATTTGTCCATAAATTTTGTGGAATGCACTGGCACACTCAAAATTAAGTTTTCCGATGACCTCAAAAGCCTGTCATGCGTGTCATTAAGGAAGTCAAAACGTTCCGAGAGATACGAAGGGGCTGAAGGATTAAAAAGAATATTGTAAAGGAGACACAACATATGGTGATCCCGGCGACGGCGGATTGGCAACCACTTGAGCTTAATACGAAATTCTGAGACATGATCATATTTGCGCAAACCAAATATGAATCGTATACAAAAGTTCTGAAGTCGCTCAAGCTTATTAAGCTGCTCCTCAGTAACATCGGGGTAGCTGGCGTCAGCATAGTCAAGGATAGGGAGTAGGAGGGATTGAGCAAGCGTAATTTTAGTGGCAATGGGTAAAAAGTTCCTAAGTCGCCGTAGAGAACTAGCAGACGCATAAATCTTACGGCTGATTTCTTGGAGTTGTGGAACCCATGTTAAATTATTATCAATGAAAATTCCAAGATTTTTCACTTTATCAGTAAATGGTATAATCGCTCCCTCAAAGCAAATTTGTGGTGTTTGAGCCCAGTTAATTCGGGAAGTCATATTAGGGCTGCCGATGATTATTGCTTGAGTCTTGGACGGATTAATTTTTAGGCCGTAACTTTTACTCCATTGACTTATTGTGTTAGTAGTAGTAATTGCCTCCAATAGTGTGGCAGGAGGAGCATGTGTATATATTTGGAGATCATCTGCATAAAGGTGGTAGGAAGAGTGTAGTCGATGGGATATAGAATTAATAAAAATTGCGAAGAGTAATGGAGATAGCACGCCACCCTGCGGTACGCCTGCACTAATATCACACCACGAAGAAAAGGTATCGTCGATGCGTATACGTTGGCGGCGCCCAAGCAGGTAACTACGAAACCAATCAACAGCCGTTGGAGATATGTTAAGTGAGCAGAGTATGCCGGTTAGTACATCAAAGTCAACGGTGTTAAAGGCATTACTGAAATCTAGTAACGTAAGTAAAGTGAGATTGCCATTTTCCATTGCTAACCTAATGTCATCAGTAATATGCACGAGGGCAGTGACTGTGCTGTGGCCAGGCCGGAAACCAGATTGGTAGGCATTAAGTACACGATTTTTATTGAGGAAAGCGGAGAGTTGATTGCAGGCAAGGCGTTCAAGGACTTTGGACAGGAAAGGAAGAATGGAAATTGGGCGGAGGTCAGAAAAAATCTTTGGATTTGATTTTTTGGGAAGAGGCGTTATTTGTGCTTCCTTCCAGATAGATGGAAAAACACCAAAGGATATGGAATGATTCAGGATGTGAGTGATTGTTGGTAGGATTTCATTTAGGATAGGGAGGATCATATTACGGCTAACACAGTCACTGCCAACGGCATTTGATGTAATTGATTCAATGCTCTTCTTAACATCACAATCGGAAAATTGATTAAACACAAAACTGGAAGATCCGGGTGTCGGTAATGATGACAGGTAATTAAGTGTATTACTCTTGGTGGTCCCATCAAAGTTGGACGAAGTTGAGAAATGTTTATTAAGTAAGTCAATATTAATCGTTTTAGGGATTGCATCTTGTTTTAATTTACCGACTCCCATTGAGCGAAGAAATTTCCATACTTTTGATGGGTCTCCGTTTTGAACTGATTCATGGATATGTTGGCGTTGCGCATTTCTACACGCCTTATTGCAGTGATTTCTAATTGCCACGTATTTTTCTCGATTAATACACGTGGGCCTTGCCTTATATTTGCTCTTAAGGGCATTCTTTTTCCCCATCAATTTCTTTATATCATCAGTTAGCCATGGAGCCGGCAAGTGTTTGACCTTTATTGCCCTAATAGGGGCATGCTTATCGTATAATTGAGTTAGAGTTGATGTGAACAAATTAACTTTAATATCTATGCAATTGGACGATAATACTGGAGTCCAGTCAATGTCAGAAGCATCCTTACGAAGTTCCTCCAATTTCATACCACTAAAATTACGCTGCATAAGGATCTTGGATTTGGCTTTCAGAGGTCGGACTTTATAAGAAAGGAAAATCAAGTCATGGTAAGAGAATGCGTCAGCTGAGCACTGACCATGCTTGGCTACAAAGGAAGGAGAGGAAACAATGATGAGGTCGAGAAGTGAAGGAGTACAGTTAGGGAAGTGATGAGTAGCACCAAGTGGGAGGATTGAAAGGTTGTATGAGGCCATAGTAGATTGAAATCTAGAGGTACGGGAATTACGTTGAAGTAGGCATGTATTAAAGTCGCCGAAGATAATAGTATGACTGTAGGAGGGGGTCAGCTTTTCAAGAAGCTGGTCGAAAGAAGAGAAATAGTCAATATTTGATGAAGGACAGTAAAACACACCAAGAAGAACTTTCGCATTGTGGAGCAATATTTCAATAAAGAGATGTTCGCCTGCATTTTGTTGAGGTGGTTGTGCTGACATATCAGTGATTGAAAAGAGAATATTAGTACGAAGGTAAATAGCAACACCGCCACCCCTACCAACAGCACGATCGTTTCGAATGAGATTAAAACCCGGAATTGTATAGGAAATTGTTGGCAGGCATGGTTTTAACCATGACTCCGAAATAAGTATAGCATGTATGTCCTTACAGTCAAAGCTGGCCAGCAAATCGGGGAAGTGTGCCGGGATACTTTGAGCATTAATATGGACTGCATTAAAGTTTTTGGAGACATCGGAAAAAGTCGAAGTCAAGGTTTCGGTCAGCGATGGTACACTGACAAAACTATCACTACTTTCATCAGCTGAACGAAAGTCATCACTGTTACTAAGACTACTGCAGATAGACATACTTATATACAATTACAAGTTATAAATAAATATCAAAATAATTCTTATACGTTACAGGTATGCACTTACTTAATAAACAAGTAACAGCTAGCCAAGAGCTGCAAAAAGATTTAAAAACAGTATAAAATACGCATATTACACAATTACAATAAAACAACATACTGTACTGGCAAAAAGCGGTCACTAATTGCCTAATTGAACGATTGAATGATTGAAATGGGTTTCGTTCCGATACTAATTCAGAGAGAGAAAAAAAATAAACAAGTACAAAATGACAAACGTCAACTACGTCAGGCAACGAAAATTATTAAAAGTACCTAACCTACATTAAAAAGTAATAAAAAACGATGGGCTAAATACGATACGCAAGTATATAAGTACCTTCAACGAGTGTCATAGATATTATATATGGAGACAAAGACATTTAGCAACAAATAACAGATGGAATGCAGGAACTTAATTACAGCACGTCGATTTTAAAACTATGAGTGCGATTATTTCCTTGTACCGGTACGTTTTGGCTTGGAGGTTTTGACGGGCGTGGAGACAACCACGGGTGCTGGTACCACAGACACCGGCGCTGAGATAAATTTTTGGGCGATGTTGTTGACTCGATCGTTAACCGCCTGTACATATATGATGCCTTCTCGGGTCCAGCATTTGGCGACACCAAACTTTTCACGGGCCAACATAAAAGCATTGTGACGCACTCTAGTCAGAAACTCAGATATGGTTTTGCCACTGCCCTTGAGCTTTGATTTTGAAAACCAAATCTTGTCCCGTGTGGCCACCTCCTGAAACTTACAGATAACTGGGCGAGCCTTGCCCGTTGATTTGGTGCGCCCTAACCGATGACATCGCTTTATATCAGTGGTGGAAAACTCAGCAACATTCATCCCCTCTCGAACCAATTGTGCCACAACATTAGGAAGATTTTCATCTTTAGCTTCAGGGAGACCATGTAACAGCAACATTTTCCGTCTTCCCCTCATTTCCAAGCGATCTAGGCCACTGTCAATAAGTGAGATTTGGTCTTGCAAGGTGCTAAGGGCTTGCACAGTGAAGCTCTTGAAATTAGCAAACTCTGTAGCCA
Source organism: Clostera curtula (assembly GCA_905475355.2). Taxonomy (NCBI): domain Eukaryota; kingdom Metazoa; phylum Arthropoda; class Insecta; order Lepidoptera; family Notodontidae; genus Clostera; species Clostera curtula. The sequence goes on from FR997821.1 coordinate 888,233, forward strand.
AGCTACTCCCAGTATTGGAAGAGGTACCTGGTTTGCTGTGCAGCTCCTCCTCAAAGGCTGCCATACGCTTGTGGAAGCTGTCCTTTAAGTGGTCTAGAGTTTCTTTTACAGAATCCATTGTAAATTGATGTGAACTGACAATGTGTTGTGTGGATGTTAAGTGATAAACTTCTTGGCTAGCCGGTACTATAATTAGTTACTAATATTTATATACATTAAATTGATAGAATTATTAAAGAAATTGAATTTTAATTATTAAATTAGTAAGAGCCAGAAAATTTTTATGCTAACTATTCAAACTACCCACAACGAAAAAAACTTCAATTAAACTAAATACTACTTTATCGCCTAACCATACACCCCGCCTTGGAAGATCGGGAGATCTTTCAAAAGCGACAAAATATGTTACTAAAATAAGCTTACTGTAAATTATGGCTAAATTGGAATGATTAACTAATATTATCATCATCATCATCATTTCAGCCAAAAGACGTCCACTGCTGGACATAGGCCTCCCCCAAGGATCTCCACAAAGGCCGGTCCTGGGCCGCCCGCATCCACTGCTTTCCGGCGACCTTAACCAGGTCGTCAGTCCACCGTGTGGGAGGCCTACCAGCACTGCGCCTTCCGGAACGTGGTCGCCACTCGAGAACTTTTCTGCCCCATCGGGCGTCGGTCCTGCGAGCTATGTGCCCTGCCCACTGCCACTTAAGTTTGGCAATCCGGTGGGCTATGTCGGTGACCCTGGTTTTCCTGCGTATCTCCTCATTTCTGATTCGATCTCGCAGGGAAACTCCGAGCATAGCCCTCTCCATTGCCCTTTGGGTGACTTTGAGCCTTCTGATGGAGCCCATAGTGAGCGACCACGTCTCTGTTCCATATGTCATCACTGGCAACACACACTGGTTGAAGACTTTTGTCTTCAGACACTGCGGTATTGTGGACGAGAAGATCTTACGCAGCTTCCCGAACGCTGCCCAGCCGAGTTGGATCCGACGATTGACCTCTTTCTCGAAGTTGGACTTACCTAACTGGACAGTGTGTCCCAGGTAAATGTAATGGTCAACAACTTCGAGGGTAGAACCTCCGATGTTAACAGGAGTGGCTTGAACATGGATGTTAGACATGATCTTCGTCTTCTCCATGTTCATCTTAAGGCCGACTCGTTCGGAGGCTCGACAGAGGCCATCGAGCATCGTAGTGAGGCCCTCCATGGTCTCGGCCATTACGACTATGTCGTCAGCGAATCGAAGGTGAGTGATGTACTCGCCGTTCACGTTAATGCCCAGCCCTTTCCAGTCCAGAACCTTGAAAACATCTTCCAGTGCAGCGGAGAACAGTTTCGGAGAGATAACGTCTCCCTGTCTAACACCTCGCTGCAACTGGATCGGTTTCGAGGTCTGGTCCTGGAGTCGGACTGACATGGTGGCGTTTTCATACAAGCACTTCAACACTTCGATGTACCGATAGTCGACTTGGCACCTCTGGAGAGCCTGCAATACTGCCCACGTCTCGATCGAATCGAAGGCTTTCTCGTAGTCCACGAACGCCAGACAAAGGGGCAGGTTATACTCCTCGGTCTTCTGTATAACCTGCCGTAGCGTTAATATGTGGTCTACGGTGCTGAAGCCTTTTCGGAAACCGGCTTGTTCGGGAGGCTGGGAATCGTCGAGCCTGCATGCGAGACGATTCGTGATGACCCTCGAGAACAACTTATAGACATGGCTCAGAAGTGAGATGGGTCTGTAGTTCTTCAATAAGGTGTTATCTCCCTTCTTGAAGAACAGCACCACCACACCTCTGTTCCATGCCTTTGGCGTTCGTCCTTCGAGTATGACGGAATTGAATAACTTCTGAAGGGCCCTAAGGATCGGTTCTCCACCCGCCTTCAGAAGTTCTGCGGTAATTCCGTCATCACCCGCCGCCTTTTTGTTCTTGAGTTGCTCGAGAGCCATTCCGATCTCACACAGGCTGACGTCCGGGAGGTCTTCTGTGTAGTGCCGGGTTAATCTAGCTCGTGGGTCGTTTGCTAGATTTATGACGGGTTCCTGTGTAGACATGTACAGTTGTCCATAGAAGGTCTCGATCTCACCCAAAATCTCGGACTTTGACGTGACGATCCTGCCGTCATCAGTCTTCAGCCTGACGAGCTGGCTTTGCCCAATAGACAGATCCCTGGCGAAAACCTTGGAGCCCCTGTTGCGTTCAATAGCCTCTTCAACACGATTCAGGGACTTTGATATCTGTCTATCATGAGGTTGAGATAAATTTGAGAGATTAGGGAACAAGCTGACAAATTAATGGAAAATAATGCACAGCTTGATAAATTAAGATTCGATAAAAATAAGGCAAATGTGACTAGATTTTCGGTGGGAGATTATGTTTTAGTCGAAAATCATGAACGGAATCAAAACAACAAATGGCAAGCTATCACGAGTCTATGACCTTTTTTAGTAAACAATACGACGATTTAAAAGCCGAAATTGATGAAAAATCTTCAACTATTTCCAAATTAGTATTCGATAATGAGTCACTGCAAAATACAGTTAAGGATTTATCAATGCGGCTTAACCTTACAGAGCAATATTTGCGTGAAAGCAATTTGGAGATTAATGGTATACCGGAACATCGTACTGAAAATCTGGTCAATACAGTAATCCAGTTATCGAAAACCGTCGATAGTCCGCTTTGCAATGAAGACATAATGAACGCCACTCGAGTAGCCAAGCTTGATAAACACAGTCACAAACCCCGCTCTGTAATTGTGAAATTGCGCAGTCCACGCCTTCGTGACGTTATGTTGGCAGCGGTTATCAACCATAACAAGAAAAACACAAACAACAAACTCAACTCACAAGACCTGGGGATCGGTGGTCCCCGTGTACCGATATATGTCGCTGAACATCTCACCCCCAATAACAAATCTTTGCATGCTGAGACCCGTAAGAAATCTAAGGATATGAGCTATAAGTTTGTGTGGGTTCGCAATGGCCGTATTTATGTAAGAAAAGATGAGTCCTCGCAGGCATTACTTATACGTACCCCGGATAGCTTAAAACTTATTATTTAGAGGCGGTTACACCGCACGCATTTTCATAAAAAAAAAAAAAACAATGTCAGCGATCGATTAAAATTTAACTTTAAAATTCGATCAGTTTAATATTTATTATCAGAATACTCGTGGAATCAGAACTAAAACTAACACAATTTATGATAATATTTTGGTTAGTAATTATCACATTATTGCATTAACGGAAACATGGCTTAATTCTAAAATTGGAAACGGGGAATTTATCGATTCGAGATACACTATATATCGCAGAGACCGAGATGAATCAAACTCCGAAAAAAAAGATGGCGGTGGTGTTCTCTTAGCTATTAAAAGCGATATTCCATCTACTAGATTATCAAAGTGGGAAAGTGACTGTGAGGATATATGGGTGAAACTCGAAGTAAATATAAACAGTCAAGCAAAAAACATTGTTTTAGGTGTAGTCTATTTACCTCCACCAATACGGTCGGAGGTGTTAACCAAGTATCTTGACAATGTAAACAACTTATTAGGTTCAATTAACGATGTAATGATTATTGGAGATTTTAATCTTTCGTTTATTAACTGGACTAAAGACAACTTCTTTCCATTTGTAAACCCTGTAAATTATAATAATTCACTAGGTTATTCACTTGTAGATTTCATGTGTCTCAATAATTTAAGACAATTTAGCAGTATACATAATGTTGATGATAAGATTTTAGACTTAGTGCTCAGTAATTTACCTGGTGTGCATGTTATAAACAATATAGACTCTGTCTGTAATTTAGATTCTAAACATCCAGCCTTGTTAATCACTATAACCTGTCTTACTATATGCACTCATCTGCCGTCAGCGACACGCTCCAATAATTATAATTATTTTAGTGCTAAATATCATGAGATTGTTCCAATTTTGAAGAATATCGATTGGTATAAAGATTTCTCTACTTGTGCAAATGTTAATGAAATGGTTTCAGTATTTTACAGCACTATTCGCGAAGTTACTAACAAACATGTACCCAAACATCCAATATTTAAGTCCAAATACCCACCATGGTTTAGCTATTGTCTGATAAAAAGACTCAAAGAAAAAGAGAGGGCAAGACAAAGATACCGCAAATATAATAATCCCCTAGATTTAATATCCTATAAGGTGATTCGAGATCATTGCCAGAAACTTTATAATGACTGTTTTAAAAACTACAATTCATCTATCGAAGTACAAATTAAAAAGAACCCAAAAGCTTTCTGGCAACACATTAAAAATAAAAGAAATAACAATGCTTCCACTTTCCCAGCCACAATGTACAAAGACGATATAAGTAAGAGTACGGGCCCTGAAATTGCCAATCTTTTTTCATCACAATTTGCATCTGTGTACAGTTGCGACAGTAGCGTTGAACCAGACTTCCTTATTACGAATTTACCTAATCATGTTGATTGCATTAGCGGTATACACCTCACAGAGCGAAATGTACTTAATAAAATGAAGCAGTTGAATATATTCAAGGGCTCTGGGCCTGACCTTATACCAGCAGTATTTGTTAAAAGGTGTAGCTCTGCACTAGTACTCCCGCTTACGTTGATATTCAATCGATCCCTTACTGACGGTTGCTTTCCGGACGAATGGAAAAGGGCAAGGGTGCTACCACTTCACAAAAAGGGAGACCCAACTTGTACTGTTAATTATCGGCCAATAGCCATCCTATCATGTTTTTCTAAATTATTTGAATCACTTGTCACTCCAATACTAACGAATCATGTAGATAAAGCATTATGTTCGAGTCAACATGGATTCAGATCAGGTCGGTCGACTATAACCAACCTTCATTCTTTTGTAACGGACCTATCAATTGACCTTGACCGTGGGTGTGAGGTCGATGCAATATATATGGATTTTGCCAGTGCATTCGACAAAGTCAATCATAACCTTCTTCTAAAGAAACTGAAACATTTTGGTATTTTGGGATCCCTTTTGAACTGGTTCCGCTCTTATCTGAGTAAAAGACTTCAGATTGTGTCAGTTAATGGCCACGAATCTCAACCCTACTACGCTTCCTCTGGTGTTCCACAGGGATCCCATCTAGCACCCGTACTTTTTTCAATTTTCATTAATGATATATCATCTAATATATACAATTGCAAATTTATGTTATTTGCTGACGACATCAAACTTTACCAAACAGTAAATTCCACAGCAGTTGTTACAAAAATACAAGAGGATCTAGCGAGAATAACAGTCTGGTGTAAAAATAATCTAATGACCCTCAATGTAAGCAAATGTTACCATATGAGGTACTCTAGGAAAAGGATACCTTTGGAATCCTCATACAGTATAAATGGAATTCGATTAGACAAAGTAAACGAAATAAAAGATCTCGGTATAATTATGGACTCGGAACTGCGATTTAACTCACACATTGACTACGTAGTTGGGAAAGCTGCTCGGATGTTAGGTTTTTTAAAACGCAATACTAAACATTTTAAATACGCGCAGACAAAGATATTATTGTTCAACTCCTTAGTGAGGAGTCATCTAGAGTACGGTTCAATAATTTGGAATCCGTTTTACAGTTGTCAATCACAACGTATCGAAAATATTCAACGTGCATTTACGAGACACCTTGCCTTTTTCTCTCAAAATATCAGTCACCGATGTGGGTATGATCAACGGGTATTATTTTTTAAATTACATACATTGTACAACCGTAGAAAATTGCATGATCTAATTTTCCTATACAAAATATTGCACAACATTATTAATTGTAGCGATATTCTCAACAGCATTTCCTTTTCTGTACCTCATCGTCCTCCTCGGCATTCCAATAAAAAACCTTTCTATATCCCTCATGTTAGAACCAACCTTGGTCTCAATTCTCCTCAAATACGGATGGTAATGCAGTACAATAACCTAAATAATAAAATCACTGATATTGATATATTCCACCAAACATTATCTGCTTTTAAAAAGAAAATTCTGAAATCATTTACATAAATTAAGATGTTCGCGCTTTATTCCCGCGACATTGTCCTTTTTTGTTAAATTTGTGTAAATTTATTACGTATTGCCAAGATATGCCAATGCTGTGCATGCCTATAACTGACACGCATATCAGGATTTAACCTATGTTATCATTGTAACTGTAATGTCATAATATGTGTGTTGTTGGCGTGTGTTAATAAATAAATAAATAAATAAATAAACACCAGAGAGTGAAGTGCTAAGATAGTGAAATTTCTCAACGTTTGATAAATCTGTCCGGTTTTGAATCAAAGTATTATAAAGATCGATAAAACCTGGAAACTCTTTTAGCTGACCCGAAAAGTAGGGCAGTTTTATAGCTGGAAGCTTTATAGACGGTTTGGTGTCAGTGATGCCTCGATGCTGCACTGTTTCTGTTTTTGGTACGTATTTCTTTTACGCATCAAGAATTTCAAAATACATATCATCAGCATTTTCTTGAAAGGTGTTTTGTTCGGTTAAAGTTGCTTCAGAGATCTTAAGTTACTTTAATTCACAAATTAAATTGATATGTGCTTCATTAAAACTTTCCATTATCTGATCTAACCTTGAACTCCATGTTTCCAATCGCAGTACAAGACTGGGATTCTTAGCGCAACCGCGAGCGCAAGTAACGGCGTCCAAGTAACAGAGTCGGCACAGGGTTTAGTATCAAGTTTTCCTTCTCTTGCGCCTAGGTTTTTGACGTTATCATTTCCCACTGTCGCCTCTTACGATACCCTTAGGAAGAAATGGGGTGGTGACACAATGTATTCTAAATCCGTCACCACACGGAGATATGAAAATGTTGTAAATAAATGTTAAATAAATGTATAATTTAGCTGTAATTATGATGATGATGAACGTTTGATGGAATGTACCTATAGGTGAATATGTAATGATGATATGATGGATATGTGTAGGATAATTACTGGCAGTGATGTATAAGATACCCTATACAAAGTATCTAAAATACAAGATGCAAGATACTTTAAAAATAAGGATTTCAGATACCAGATACAAATATTTTTCTAAAAAGGTATTTGAAATACTAGATACAAAATACCTATCTTTCAAATACTTTTTAAAGATAAAATACTTTTGTAAGAAAAGAACATTTAATTGAACTTAATTTTATTAGTTCGAGAAAACAATTTTCGTATAGATCGCGTTGATAACAAGGATCAGGCAAATGTGATAAGACAAAATATGAAGGCATTAAAATTGAAACTTTTAATCTTTATGTTTTAGTAGAGATTTGAGTATAGTATATTTCATTACAAGTGCGGAAAGGCTGTCATTGCAAAGAGTTCCGACAAATGTCTACCCGAGCCGAGGCGCAGCCGAAGGCGAGGGCTGACAGTCGGAACAAGTTGCAATGACGATCCCGCACGTGTACTAAACGACTATTTTTTAATACAGTTGCGAAAAAATTAAGCAATTTAATAAAATAATAAAAACACCATAAACTCAACTAACTAATCATTTATGTAGAATATAAGCAGAGATATTTTTTTTCTTCACCCATTCTAGTAGGCAAAAGCAACTATGCCAGCCCATACAGCCAAGTCTTCAGTAGAAATCTTTTATTGATATGAAATGAAAATGAAATTTAAAGAGATGAAATGAAATGAAACCTAACCTAACTCATTCAATCAAATCATTAAATCTGATATTGAAACAAATTAGTAAGTAACTAGTTTCTTTTTAGAAATATACGTATTTGCATGAATCATAAAAACTTCTATGATTTTTTTTAGTAAAAACTTCATGGTTGGTTTTTCTTTTTAGTAGACATTATTTTGACAGTTGGGAAAGAGAACGCACTAGTGCGGGAATGGCAAAAAAAATAGCCCACTTCCCGAACGCTATACGTCACTGCAATACGCCACTTTTTGAACAAATGTATTAAAAAAACGAATTCCTCAAACATATTGACGCTCATCTTCCTTCGATAAGGCCTCATGATCATGCCCCCAAATGAGAACAGTCGCTCCACAGGGGCAGAGCTGGGAAAACAGGTGTTATATTTTAGGAATATTCTTTTTATTGTAGGATAAGCATTTAAGCTTTTAAAGTTTGCATCTTTATTGTTGAGGTACTGGAGTGTCTCAAAATCACTGGTACTGCTTGTGTTTTCGCCACTAGCAATAGAGACACATTTATTAAGATTCATCTTTTGACTTTTTTTATTATAATTAAACAATAATTAATTAAATATTAATAAAATTAAATATAAAATTTCACCGTGGCAATGACGAAGTAATGGGCTAAGTAGCCAGAATGAACACTATGATTAGAATCAAACTTATAAATTTAAAATTCATCAACTTACTGAATCATATCTGTGATTACTAATTTAAAAACTAATGCGTAAAAAGATCAATGATCATATTTGTCCGTTGTTAATCTAACCTAAACTTTTCCTCCCGTTCAGAAATACGGAATGAGTAACAGTGACAGTACTCACAGGAGTGACGGTGGGACATCTTCTAATAGCCAATTACATTTGTAGAATTTTTAAAAGACGCGCTACGTTCAGTTGCATTCGGAAAAAACTTTGAATTTATTTTAGTAAAAGTATCTTAGGGAACAAAGTATCTTCAAAATACTAAGATACCATGAAAATGTATCTAAATAAAAGATACAAAATACTAAAATTAAAAAGTATTTCAAATACAAAATGTAAATACGTATTTTGTATCTTGTATCTGTATTTCAGATACTTTTATCTAAGATAAGTCACATCTCTGATTACTGGTGTTATATGTTACACTAGTCGTTATCGTTTTAAAGCGTTATTATGTTACGCACCTGATTTGAAAATAAAAAACGGTTAACGGACGCGACGCGCGACGCTCACAAAAACGCATACAAAAGTGGGTAGGTAGTACCAGGCAATGAAAATATGTTGTGAATATGATATAATGCACAGATACCGTGTTAATAAACTATTTATGTGTAAAAAAATATGCTACTTAAATATGTGATATATGATATAAAATACGAAAATACGTGCAAATAATTTAAGCGACCCAACAAGGAGTCTAGCCGTTTACGTATCCAAAATAGCTGGTTTAAACAATGGGTTTAAACTATTAATCCGGCTCTGAAAGGGCCAGAAATGATGGTGTTAATGCTGCTCTGAAGGAGCCAGAAATGATTATGCTATGTTTCTTCGATAGCTAGTGAATTTTAGGTGGTAAAAAAGGAGCAATGGATGGGACTCACCAGCGTCGCTGAATTATTTGCTTATTTTTGTATCTGGATTGATTCTTTATGCTGGAGGATACAATCACGATGTTCCTGATGATGAAAACTCCTCCGTGATTTATATGGTTTCTTCTTTAATATGGTTCTATTCCACTTGTGCGTGAGCACCGTGCAACCGTTGTCTTATGAACCGTTTTAACGAATGATGTGGCGCATATGCGACGCCAGCTAGGGATGGGACGAAATTGTGTGTGGTCGATAGTAGGGAAGGGAAAAGGATGCTATCTTCGACAGTCACATTATCACTTGTTGTGCCTGTTGACCACTGCGCTTATTTTGCGCGGATATGGATTGCAGCTCATTCAATACCAAGAAGAAGACGAAAGAAAGAAAGAAGTTAAAGGAAAAATAAAACGTAACATAGTACCCGTAGAAATAGAAATAGGAGTTAGGAAAACTAAGGCGCCACTTAAAAACGTCAAACGCCCTCCACAGGTGGTGCTTGATGATAGCGACAGCAACGCTCGGATCGCCCAGAACCGGGGCCTTCAACTAGCAAGTTGAGTTGAGGGAAACCCAGGAGTTTTACCAGTTAAATTAGGACAGGCTTTCAAACAAGAAGACTGGTGGACTGGTATAAAGGTATTAGATTTAAGCAGATTAAATAGCAATTTAGATTTTAATATACGTAAATATTCTGAACTACTACAACTAATAGCGCCAAGTAAGCAATACTCTGAGGAATTCTTACCTATGATTAAACAAATAGAATATTTGCGTGACATAACTATAAATAAATTTAAGCAACTTATGCCTACAATCAGAGTTAAAAGAGGTCTGTTAAATCCCCTTGGTTCCCTAGTGAAAATGATCACTGGTAATTTGGACCAGGAAGATGCCAATCGATATGATAACCTAATAACGCAATTAAGAGACAAAGAAGTATTAACAGAAAATGAAGTAACTATAATATCTGAAATGTTCGATAAATTTGTTAACAGCACAGAAACTTTACAAGAAAATACGGTAATTTTAGATAATAGATTAAAAGCAATCGAAGATATCGTATACTTATTACTAAAGAAGTTCATTCAATATATTCTACTTATGTCCTTATGATGTTTAATATTTTCAACAGTAATTTTCGTCTGATTTATCTATCTATATGCGAAATAGAAACGGCACTAGCCTTGAGTAAAATTTCTGTACTGCACCAATCTACAATAAACTCAACTGAATTATTATATACACTTAAAAATATAGAGCAAACGGATAATTTGTTGTACCCTGCGACTTTAGATAATTTAGTTAAAATAGAAAGAAAGAACCATGGTTGTTAAAGCGTATATTAAAGGAAACCAGATAACATATATATTAGAGATTCCACTTACCGACAATATATCATACAATTACTACAAACTTTATTCCTTTCCCGTATTCCATGCACCTGTAAATAAAACCGTTATAATAGTTCCAAAATTCCCATACCTATTGGTGAAAGGGCTGAAGTACCTACCGGCCTCTCACCCCTGCGACGTCATCGAAGATGACCGATACCTGTGTCCCCAGGGACAGCGTTCTTATGCAGACGGAGGACACTTGCGTCGAGCAATTGATGCGGATGGATACCCAGGCTGACTGTACCGCTGTTCCAGTCAATGTGGAAGACGTCAAGGTTCAGCGTGTCAAATTCAACAGGATAATTACACCCGGAAAATCACCGTGCTGTCCGAAAGATGTGGTGACGACATTTCCCATGTCTCCATTCAAGGATCATATGTAGTGAACATCGAAGAGAAATGTGAAATTATCGTTGAAAGGTTTCGTTTACGATATCGCCGAACGTATGACGAAAACGTAAACCTACAGCTGGCAATGATTCCTAATTTGCCAAAACTACAGTTTCTAAATTCAAATTTTATTTTTAATAGAACAGTGGACCTTAAAAAAATAAACTTGGATGACTTAAAACACTTATCATACATGTTGAAATCGGGAAAAAATATAAACAGTGTTAGTGCGGACAAATTCAGTGTAGAAATTGCAAGCGTCAGTATGGCTACAGTAATGCTGTATGTAGTCATAAGTATAGTTTTAATCATAATTATAGTTTACCGGTATTACGCCACAATTTTGTATTATATTAAGCGGAATGATCCGAATCCAGAATCTTTGGATAATTCCGCACTTGGCGAGGGAGGAGTTATGCACCCTATGCAACCTAGAGTTGTTATTTCGAGGATGTAGACTGCAACGTTGCAGTACGGGGTGGCCTGACTTCTCCGAATCGTCGCGGTGGGCGACGGATAGCTGTAGCTAGGAATAAGTCGTATTTTTAATTCATTAATAAAGAGCATATCTTTCTGCTCGGACGTTATTTTTATTTTTTATTTTTAAAAAATGAATTGGGGCTCCCAAATTCCTGACTAGATATTGAAATAGCAGAGATAAGAGTTTGATAAATGTTTTGCTTAGACTTGTGAAGTAACACAATGCATTATATTGTAATATCATACAGAAAAAAGGGTCTATACTAAATTCAAATCTGAAGCAGATAAGTGCTACATGTATAATAATAATAAAAAAATATGATAATGGCTGCTACAAAATATAGAATAACAAGTTACTGTAATTAGAAAACGTTTGATGGTTACCATATACCGAGACTTTATATCTTGATACAGGATTAACTAATCTGCTAATACTTTCTCAATTCCTATAAGAATCAAAAAGAAAAAGACATATAGCGCAATTTAGAAATTTTTTTATGGATATAATATAGGTTTTATGTTTGCATACTCTTGCTTAGCTGCACTAACTAAGCCAGTAAGAGCTTTCCATACAGGACTGCAGTCATCATGTGATGAGCGAAGTGTGAAAAGCGCTTGCTTCAACGATTAGCGGCAAGTGTCTCTGCTTCCTTGCTGTTGTAGACACGCAGCTCTATATAAAACTGACCACGGCGAGTTGGATCACGCTGCAGGGTGTACCCGGAACCGACACGCCGTGCCAGATAACTTCTTAGAGCAGCAGCTCTAACAGGCCCCGCTTCGTCGTCCTGAAAATATAATAAAATTATTAATTTAATTAAACAGCATAGCAAAAAATCCATTAAAAAGTTTACTGTTAGGCTACTAAACTCACTCTATAAATTTATAATATTCTCATTTATTATGAAACGAGATGTTATTATACTGTCAGATACTATAGCAACAATTTAACATTATTTTAGTCTGAAAATCACTAACTGCATGAAATCGGTACAAAATGGGGTAGATATAAACAGACAGTAGGTATAGCGCTACAAACTTATCTGAACCGGTGGCGAAAACAGGAACTAAAGTCGCCTTCTTCAATATGTCACTCTGTGAAGTGAATGCCTGTGTGTCATTGTATTGTAAAGTTGAGAGCGACGTCGTGGTATTTTTTCCTTGTTTGGTGATAAAAGTGTCAGAAATAATGCCGAAAGCTTTGCGAAGTGACGCGAGAAACATTATTTTAAAAGTGTTGGCCTATAAGGAGGAAGAAAAACGTCTCCGAGCCCCAATAATACCATTTCAAAAACTGTATGATCGAGTAGCGGCTGCCACAGGTTAGTGTTGCCAGATATTGTAATATGCCCTTCCCTGAACCCTATTGTTATTTTTTATTATAGGATTTAAGTGTGATTTATTTTACAGGTGTTGGTGAGCGCTTCGTGCGTAAATTAGTTAAAGAAAAAGAATAGGCTGATGCCGGAAACGGAAACCGGAACGAAAATTTCTACTCCCGGGAAAAAACGGCTAAGATTGAAGGGGAAGATTGAAGTTGACGAATTTGACTTGGGTGTCATAAGACGAAAAATTAATGAATTTTACTCCATGAAGAAAGAAATACCCACTCTTCAAAAACTGCTCCTTGTTTTACAAGAAGAAATTGACTTCAAAGGAAGCCGAGAAACGCTCAGAAAAATATTGAGAAAAATTGGTTTTCGGTACAAGAAAACTCAATCAAACAGGAAAGTTCTCATTGAACCCCATAGAAATGATTTGGAGTTCCATGAAACGTCATGTTGCCGACCACAATATTGGAAAAAGCGATTCAGAAATGCCGCAACTAATCTCAAATGGATTTAATGCAATATCGGCAGAAGAATGGCTAAAGCATTGTGGACATGTGAAAAAAAAATATATATAGATAACTAGTGACGCGCCCCGGCTTCGCTCGGGTGCATGTATTATACTTAAAAACCTTCCTCTTGAATCACTCTATCTATTACAAAAAACCGCTTGAAAATCCGTTGCGTAGTTTTAAAGATTTAAGCATACATAGGGACGGACAGACGACAGCGACTTTATTTTATACTATGTAGTGAAGATGGTTATTTAGATGAACCGTTCATCATTACTTTGAACAATGACAGTGAGAGTAGCGATTCTGAGGATGATGAAACAGGTGATTCGGGTTCGGGAATATCTGGAATTAAACTATTAAATTGTTTACTTGTTCACAATTATAATATTAAAATATAATTGGTATTTTTTTTGTATTAAATTTTTTATTCATGCTTAAAAGCTTCAAACTTCCTATAAAGATTTCCTTAAAACACTTCCTTTAAAGATTTCCTTACAGGTGGTTTATTTAATGTGTATTTACGTATTTTCCTTGAAAAGTCTCCACTACATTATATTTTTATCAACGTTAATCTAGTTTTATAAGGAACCGAACCGGACCGAACTAATTGTACCCTAAAATCGCCAACATTCAATTGACGGCAACACTGGGTTCGACTCTAGCGACGCCGTCACCGGGTCAGATAACTTTGTGGGCCTGTACTTCATGTTCGAGTAAGATATTTCATTTAAACACATTTGATCATAACGATGGACACAACAGGTAAAAAAAAAATTTAATATTTGCGATTGTTATCAGAACGCACTATTTAACAAGAATATCGTGAAACTGTAAAAAGTATTAGATGACTTAATAGTCACTTATGTGATTATGCATGGTAATTATGTTTACCTCAGAATCTGAAAATATTATGGATTGTTTTCGAACAGTAGATGCTGGCTCGGTTTCAGAGTCTTCGGATGAATCACGAGGAGGTGCAGTTTTCTTATTATGTTTAGTTTTGTTGCAGATTTTTTCCCTTTACCTCGATTTTTGAGGCTTTTCACCACTCGTGCTTGCTTGCAAAGTAATCTCAGTATCAGAGTCAAAAGGATTCCGAGATGCTCTAAAATTATACAATGATTCATTAGAATGTAGTTGTTATTTGTAATTAAACGTATTCATTCATTGTACATATCACGTTCTGCCTATTGAAAACTCTGTAAAAATCAAGACAAGATATTATACATAAAAAATTAAAATAGGTAGTTACATACATACTTATTGTCATCGATCTTGTCACTCAACACAATACAATAATTCACATTACACAGACAATGCACTCCTCAGTGACCGCTTTTTATACTACTTTATAGTAAGGTAGCGATCTGCCTATTTCAAAACTCTGTAAAAATCAAGACAAGATATTATACTTAAAAAATAAATAGGTACATACATACTGTTGTGATGTTAAGATTGCTTTTAGTTTGATTGCTTTAAAATATTGATAGATTAATGAGACACACGTCCACTCTTCGATTCTGTTTATTTGCAACTGATTGACTGAACATAAGCCGCCCACCAAAAGGACATACCGGTCCTTTTTAAAATACATATAACATAACTATTCTCACATTCACAATTCATGTTATAGTTAAATGTTAACTAATTTACTGACAATTAACAAGCAAAACACTATGTTCACAATCTAATCGGTACTAGTATTAATAGGCAAAGGACATAATTTAGATACACATCGTTTCGTTACATGTTCACCACATTTTACACTGTAAACTCTGGTTACTCCGTCGTTACCAGGGTGCTTGTCCATGATACGTCCCATAAGCCATTTTCCTGGAGGAAGATTGTCCTGTTTTATAAGGACTAACTATATCTCCAAGCTTAAATTCTTCCTCGCGCTTTAACCATTTAGGCCTCTGCTGCAGTCTTGTAAAATATTCTGTCTGCCACCGTGACCAGAAATCGTTAAGCAGTTTTTGAGTGTATTGCCAGCGAGATAGATTACTAATATTGCCATCCTTCCTAGTCACTTCAGGAACAGTGATTGGCGCTTCCGATATCAAAAATGCCCAGGGGTGAGTGGTTCTACTGTGCTGTCATTTAGAGGACATAACGGTCGAGAATTCAAACAAGCTTCTATTTCGCATAAGACCGTTGTGAGTTCTTCGAACGTCAAATTGGTGTTCATGATTCTCTTCAGATGATGTTTGACGGATTTTACACCGGCTTCCCATAAACCGCCAAAGTTTGGTGAGTAAGCTGGAATAAAATGCCACTGGGTTCCGTCATTAGCTAGCAGTTCACTGATCTCTCCATCAAATTGCAGCCGGGCTTCCTTCCAGGCTTCAGTCAGCTCTTTGTTAGCGCCAATAAAGTTTATTCCTTGATCACTCCATAAATTGTTACATCTACCTCTTCGTGCGCAAAATCGTTTAAAAGCCTCGATCCTATGAATGCTGCTGAAGTTAGATCTCCGACTAGTTCTAAGTGGATCGCCTTGGTTGACATACAGATGAAAATGGCTATGTATGCCTTACTCGTTTTAGCGCAGCTGCAAAAGGCCGGGTCTGACTCCGATACGGAGACGGACACCAGGCCAATTGCTAAGATGCCGACGGCCCTTAGAGGAAAGGGCAAGGGTAAGGCAGTGGCCGGACCTAGCCGCGTACAGCAGCGGCGGAGTGAGACCGAAGACATGGACGAGCTCGGGCACTACCTGAGTGCCCGGGCCTTCCGCAAGGAGGCTCCGACGTCGGTATTCCTCGACCCGGAAGCTGAGCTCGGCTTCGGACCGAACGAGGATCCAGATGCACTGCCGGCCGACACTCTGCGCGCAGATGCACGGCGGCAGTGCTGGATATAGCGAGGAAGTCCGGCAACCTAAAGGGGGGATACGTAAAGAACCTCAAGAAGGCGGCCACTACCTTCACGGACGTGGTCGAGTCCGTGGTCTCCAGGACGGAGACACAGGAGATCCGCCGGGTCCGTGCCGATTGTGAGAGGCTCCGGAAGGACAACGAGTCCCTCCGGGTCGAGCTCAAGGCGCATAGGCGGGAGTTCGCGGAGATGCGGGCCGCGATGAACGCCGCTGAAGACGCAAGCCCCGAGGGACGACGAGACCCTCGAGGTGTGGAGGCGCTCTATCCTGGAGTCGACCGGGAATAGCATAAACGAGCGCCTCCTGCCAGAACCGGTGCGCCGTCCCCCACTGGCGGCCGACCGGAGGAGGTCCTCCTTCCGGGCGATGGAGCCATGGGAGCCCACCGCGGCCCCCGCTGTGCACCCCGCAACCGCCCCCGTACGGAGGCGTTCGGCCGCCTCCGCGGTATCCCGCTCCCGCACCCCCATGCCGACTGAACGCGCCGTACCCTCGACGGCCCCGACGGCGTTGTCTGCGGCGCCTGCCCCTGCGCAGAGTGCCGTGAGCAAGAAGAAGCAGAAGAAGAAGGCCAAGGCCCGCCGCTTAGCGGCTGCACAGCCTGGTGCTGTCGCGGCCCCGCGGGCTGCCCCTGCGGCGACCCAGCCGCCGGCCCAAGAGGGTGACGGCTGAACAACGGTGACGAGGGGCAGAGGCCCCAGGGCGCCGCGGCAAAGCCGGCTCCACCGGCTGCGTCCGCGAAGGCCAAAGGCCGGAGGCCTTTGCGGCCTAAACTCGTGGAGCCCTCCACGGCAGCCGTGGTAGTCGCACTGCTGCCGGAGGCCTCGGCAAGGGGGGTGACCTACGCCCAGGTCATGCAGCGGGCGGAGGAGCGGGACAGCCTGGCTGAGCTGGGGATCGAGGGGGGCCTCCGAATCCGCAGCTCGGCCACTGGCTCCTGATTAATGGAGCTGTCGGGCTCCCAGAACGGGGCCAAGGCCGACCAGCTAGCGGAAAAGCTGCGTCCGGTCCTGGAGGGTCTAGCCGAGCCCGTGAAGTGCGTCGAGGTGCGCATTTCGGGGCTGGGAGACTCGGCCACAAGCGCCGCAGTCACGGTGGCGGTGGCCAAGGCAGGGAAGTGTGCCCTGGCCCTTGTTAAGACGGGGGACATCCGTCCCGGGCCCGGCGGGGCGGGCACTGCTGTCGTGCGGTGCCCGATCGCCGTCGCCAGGGCCTTGTCGGAAGCCGGCAAGGTCCAGGTTGGGTGGAGCGAGGACGTGGTCCGGGTGATGGACCAGCGCCCGCTGAGGTGCTACAGGTGCCTCGGCATGGGCCACACCCGGCCGATGTGTCCATCCAGGGTGAACCGGGACGGACTGTTTCAGGTGTGGCCAAGAGGGCCACAAGTCCTCTGGCTGTACCGCCAAGCCGCGCTGTGCCGTCTGCACGGACGCGGGGCAGCGTGCCGATCACGTCATGGGGGGCAAGTTGTGCAGTCCCCCCGTGACCAAAGGTAGAGCGACCGCCGTCGCCTCCACCTCTGCCGGGCGCCCGCAGGCGCAGGAGGAAGCAGACATGTCCTCATGAATAGGTCCGGACATGTCACCTTCCTCCAGGCGAACGTCAATCGCTCCGCCGGGGCTCAGGCCTTGCTGATGTAGTCCATGGTGGAGCGACGAATTGACGTCGCAGTCGCCTGCGAGCCATACTTCGTCCCCTCCCAGAGTCACTGGGCTGGGGACCTAGATGGCGACGTGGCGGTCCTCACGAGGGCGGACGCTGCTCCGCCCCTCTCGACGATTGAGTGGGGCGAGGGGTACGTGGTGGCGGGGTGGGGAGAGTACCGTATTGTGGGCGGTTACTTCTCCCCCAACCGACCCCTGGCGGAGTTCGAGGCGTATCTCGACTCCGTCCGGGGCGCCTTGGACAGATCCTCGGCGACCTTAACGCCAAATCCGAGGCGTGGGGTAACCCCGCCACGGACGCGAGGGGTAGGGCCCTACAATCTTGGGCCCTTGGCGTTTTTTTTTTTTTTTTGGTGCCCGGGGTAAAATCCTTTATGGACTATCCCCGTCGGTCCCGGGGAGGACCAACGAGGGGCGTGTGGGACTCTCCCCCTCTGGGGGCATACCCACTAAACATCCCCGGGGTGTACAATTCCGCGCAGGATCCGCCTCGTGGGCCCAGACTCTGCACCACGAGGCAGACGCGCAGGGGGGGAGAGCAAAGATGTTCGCGCTCACCCCCCACCAATCCCAGCTCCGACTGGAGCAACCCAACTCTGGAGGTGAACTCCGTGGTGCCCTGCCAGTACACATGACAGGGCACCCATCATGATCCCGTGTGGGTCGAGGGCTGCCCCGCGCCCTGCCCGTAGCCGTAACTACGGTCTACGTCCCGGCGGTGGCGGCTCGGCTGATCGAGCTCGCGCGCACCACCCGCCCAGGCTGCGAGGCATCGATCGGTCTCCATGGGTGCCGCCGTAGCAACGGCAGCACCCTGGACCCCCCGCGGCGCCTGGGAGACCTGTTACGGCCCCCCTTCGCCTTCGCCTGGGTGCATGATCCGCTGCCCAACCGGTGCCCATGGGCTAAACTCAGCTCAGCACACAGTGGGCAGCGTCTCACCTCGGCTCGGCACTCACACGCCGTGTGGCCGGGCTCGCTGCACTTGTAGCAGCGAGCCCCTCGCCCTGCAGCCTCCCTGTTGGGGCACTAGGCCCCTACGTGGCCGCACTCGAGGCACCCCGGCTGCGGCGACTGCCTTGGCCACGTCAGGGACGTTGCAGACCTGCGTGCGCCACAACGGCGGGTCCGTGGTCGACGTCTCGTTTGCCACGCCCGCCGTCGCACGCAGAGTCTCTGACTGGCGAGTGGCGGACCATCTGTACGTCCTGTTCAGCGTCTCGCCCCTCCCAGGCTTCAGGCCGGCCCGTAGGCGGGCCAGCAGGCTGCCTAGGTGGACTGTGCCGTCTGCACATACAGCATAATACGTATTTGGTGTTGTTATGAATTCCGGAGTCAGCCTAGAGAATTAAGAAATAAATTGTATACAGTTGGTATTACACAGTTGCACAGACAAGTCGTATCATTCAACCTTCCTCCCAACTTGAAAAATCGCCGCCAAATTGCCGCTACATAATTGGTGTCCCCGACAAAGAACAAAGGCGACCCCGACAAAGAACAAAGGCGACCCCGACACAGAACAAAGGCAACCCCGATAAAGAACAAAGACAACCCCAACGTTAGTTATCGTCGCCGCCGTCAACCATTCACGATGACGGCGGCGAAGAAGAGGAAGAGACGTGACGGCGGCGAAGAAGAAGGAAGATGACGGCGGCGAAGAAGAAATATGACGGCGGCGAAGAAGAAGGAAGATGACGGCGGCGAAGAAGAAGGAAGATGACGGCGGTGAAGAAGAGGAAGAAGACGGCGGCGAAGAAAGAAGGGACAGGCGTGATAACGGCGAAGAAAGAAGAGGAAAGCTGAAGAAGAAGAGCCGCACAATGTCCCATAGTAACTATGCTGGTTCAGATGTGCCAAATCGCTTAAAAAAAAAAAAACTGCGCAACTGTAAAATTTAAACTAAGACTTTGACTAAAATGAATTAAGAGTACATTCCCTACAATTTAAAACAACTCTAAGAAGAAGGACAAGACTGAAATTCAGTGGACAGCCCAGGCGTCAGAAGCTTATAAAAATGTAAGGAAAACCTACAAAGTGCCTTTTCGCCTTTTCATGAGCCAGACGCAGAAATTGCAATTATCAGTGACTGTTCCAATATTCGTGCGATGAGCAATGCGAGAATGTGTCAAAGTAATTTCGAGCATCAGCTTTCAACGCTATGCATAGTAATCCGAGTATACGTACGACACAAAGAATGATGCGAGAGAGATACATATGGGAATTTATAAGTTTTCAGCCCTACTGTGTTACTTGGTTTATGGGCAAGTATGAGCGAAGTCACTCAACTAAATGCTGCTGAAATGGCGTATGGAAATGTTTTAAGATTACCTGGAGATTTTTTTTTTAGCTGAAAAAGCAAGATATCTCCAAGAATGAAACTTTGAACAATCAATTAGTTACGCAAGAGAGTAGCTGATTTAGCATCAGTACTTAAAGAGAGAGCATCAGTACTTCTTCTTCTTTCTTTCTTTCTTTCTTTCTACTATTTTTCCTTCTTCTAACCTAATTCCGCTTTCACCTCCTTTCTTTTCCTTAACACTTTCTTTATTTTGCTGCATTTTATCACTAATATGCCAATATAAAAAAATTGTTCTTTTAACGTGATCCTTAAGAATTTGCTGTAAATATTACAGCTTACAGCTTTCTCAAAATCTGCATTAAACATAGTATTAGAATCGGTATGGCCAAAGACGACCTCGAATGGTGTCAATCCTGTAGCCGTGTGAATTGTGTTATTATAGGCCATTATATTATATTCATTATAGAGTATGTCATGATGGATGCTGCATCGGTACATTTTTGGTCATATTTGGCTAATCTATATATCTCTATAATAGTGGAATGAAATCTTTCAAAGACACCGGTAGAGTTTGGGTTGTTCGGGGTACAAATGTGTAATTCAATTTTATACATGGAGGCGAGTTCTTTTAACAATTCGTTATTGAACTCTGTGCCGGGATCACTACTAATTTTTCTGGGGATACCATAAAATAAGAAATATTTTATTAAGGCTCTAACTACTTCTGCAGTGGATCTATTTCCTATTTCTATTGCTTGTGCAAGTTTACTAAACGCATCTATGATAGTTAAGTAGTACTTCCCTTCAATGGAAAATAAGTCAATGGATACTTCTTGAAACGGGGCATCTTGGGTTTGAGTTAATTGTAAAAGGGGTTTTACTGGTTTTCGGTCATACTTCATTTTCTGACAAGCTTCGCATGAGTTTATTACAGCTGATACTAATTCTTGCATATTCTGCTAATAATAATTCCGCCTAATTCGTAAAACAGTCTCTTTTATACCTCTGTGACATGTCTTTCCCTGGTGATGCTTTAACACAACTGCTTTCTGTTCATTCTCATCTTCTACGTAAACTACTCGCTGCGTACACTCATAAAA
This sequence comes from Clostera curtula, assembly GCA_905475355.2. Taxonomy (NCBI): domain Eukaryota; kingdom Metazoa; phylum Arthropoda; class Insecta; order Lepidoptera; family Notodontidae; genus Clostera; species Clostera curtula. The sequence goes on from FR997821.1 coordinate 909,535, forward strand.
CTCTACCGTTCCTTCTTTAAATAAACTAATAATTATATTGGAAAATAATTTTCTATGCTCTTCCTTCTCAAAATAGATGAAATATTGAATTTTGGGCTTAATGTATTCTTTAAGAAGTTGTTTTACTAGCTCTGCATTATTTATGGGTAGAAAAACCTCCAAAACTTTTTGCTTATCGCGAGAGCGATCGGTAACTTGTAATCGATTTCTAAACAACTCAAAAACCAAGATCTGATTTGGTTTTGTGTCGATAGCCTCATGAAGAATAGGGATACCATGTGATTCCAAATCTAACGCAGAATGGGCTGTTTCCGTACTACTAGTGTCCGATCTAAGTGGGTAATCTTGTTCTACATTGTCTATAGAGTCTATGGATATAGTGGCAGACGAGTCAGAGATAGTAATAGTGTCGGAATTAAATCTTTTGTCCTCAGTCGGAAGTCTAGTTATGTCTTCAGTCACCTCTTTCAAATGTTTCTGTAACTTAGCCTCTTTAGAATCGACGTTAACCTTCATAGATTCCGCGTCATAATCAGAGCCTAAAGCGTTTACTTTAATTCTGGAAAGGGCATCGGCATTAGTGTTCTGCTTACTATTCTTATAAATTATCTCAAAATTGTACTCCTGTAGGCGTAATCGCCATCGGGTGAGTTTGCTATTTGGTTCCTTAAGGGAGTAAAGCCAGGCCAGAGGGCGATGATCGGTGTAAATAAGGAATTTTCGGCCGTACAAGTATGGTCGAAAATGCTTCACGGCCCAGATGATGGCTAGTAACTCGCGCTCTATAGTGCTATATCTGGCCTCGGTGTCGCTAAGTGTTCTGCTGGCATACGCGACCGGTTTATCGCTACCCACGGGGCCTTGAGGCAATACTGCTCCCAGAGCTACTGCGGATGCGTCTGTGGTTAAGATGAAGTCTTTATCGTAATCGGGGTATTGCAATAACGGGGCATTAGTTAATAGTTCTTTGCATTTATCAAACGCATCTTTGTATTACTGATCGATAACTATTTTATTACGCTGTTTGAAACAGGATGTTAATGGTTGAGTAATTTTAGCGAAATCCTTAATAAATCGTCTGTAATAACCAATAAGTCCCAGGAAACTTTTTATCTCAGTCGTAGTCTTAGGTATAGGATAGTTAAGTATAGTCATAATTTTGTCGTCATTTGGTTTTAGTCCGTCTTTAGTGATCGTGTGTCCAAGGTAGAGAACTTCCTTGAGTAAAAATTCAGACTTGTCGAGTTGAATTTTCAAATTTGTCTTACGTAGTCTGTCAAAAACTGATCGTAACTTTTGTATGTGGTCAGGTAAACTAGATGAAAATATAATAATATCGTCCAGATATACCAGGCAATGGATACCCTGCAGTCCTCTCAATACGTTATCCATAGCCCGTTGGAAGGTAGCTGGAGCTGTTTTCAAGCCCAAGGGCATTCTCAAGGACTCAAAGTGGCCAAATTGTGTGCTGAAGGCAGTTTTCTGTCGGTCTGTTTCGTTAACTTCAATCTGGTGAAAACCAAGAAAGAGAAAGAAAGAAAGAAAGAAAAATGGTTTATTCAGCACAATTTAAAAAATTATATACTATCTATAATTACTTAAGCTCTAATATAAACCAGATGCTAAGTCGAGGGTTGTGAAGTAATTGCTCTTGCCTAATTTGTCAAAAAGGTCAGACATGTTAGGTAAGGGATATTTATCATCAGTTGTAATGTCGTTAAGACGTCTATAGTCAATTACCATCCTATATTATACAGTACCAGAAGCGTCCATCTTTTTGGGGACTAGGTGTACAGGGGCGCTCCAAGGGGAATGAGACTCTTGTATGACGTTATCGTCAAGTAGCTTTTGAACCTGTTCCTTAATTTCCGCAGCTTGTGCAGGGGCTTGCCTATATGGCTTTACATAAATAGGGTCTTCATTGGTGGTTCTTATAAAATGTTTAATCTGATTTGAAAATGATAATGGGAGGTTTTCACTGTAAAATATGTCCTTGTATTCTACACATAATTCGTAAATCGCTTTACGTTCTTCCTCATTCATGTGATCCAGTCTTAATTTATTTAAATTTTCCGTTAACATTTTATCTATTTCCACTTCTTTCGCATCAGTCATACAAAACGCCTTACACTCTTCAGGTTCATACTCTGTTACATTAAATGGTCTATGTATAGCTATAACCATATCCGTATCTAAAGTATTTTGTAGTATAGTTGTAGCGTACCCATTCTCACAATTGATTACCGCACATGGCATTCTTACTCCGTAGCAAAATTCAGTATATTCTAATATTCCTTCACCTTTGTAAAGATTGGTAGGTAATTTCACGCGCTGTTCTGTTCTAGGTGCCAGGTGAATCTCATAACTAGTACTATTATGTATAATTGGTATGGATGTATAATTTGTACGCAATATATTATTTTTAAGATCAATGACTGCTCCCATTTGACAAAGAATATCATCTCCTAGTAAGCCATCGTAACGTGGGTCCACTTGGTATAGGTAAAATTTTTGAATATCTGGGGTATTGAAAGTAGGCAATGAAGGGATTTCAATGACCTCATTGTGTGAACTGGAGCCGTGTGTTCTTACTACTTGAAAGGGTTCTTGATGTATAATATGTGGATTAATGAACGATCTCATACTGCCAGTATCAATCATAAATTTTGAATCTATTTCTGGTATGTATATGTATGGTAATTTAAGGTTAGGGTTACAATAATTAACTTGTATTATTTCGGGGTTTCTTCTAAGGCTGGTACCGAAAAATTTTACGCATTTTCATGACAGCCGGTATCGTCATAACCTTGATCGGTTTCTACATAATCTTCGTTCGTGCTATCTACCTGGTTGTCGTCAAAGTACTCGAGGTTATCTTGGCAATAGGGTGAAAACTCTGGGTAGTACATGGGTTCATATTGGTTAAGTTCCATTTCGTTCATATTGAACCCATGTTGGTTCTTAGCAGGTGCTGCCGTACGCGTGGATACATCATTAGGAGGGTTCGGTTTGTAGTTTTGTGGCACCTGGAAGGGTTTGTACCCAAATTGTGGTTTCTCAAAATTTTGGTTACGTGGCTGAAGGCCAAACGGTAATCTATTATTAAAATTCTGAGGCCGTGTGCCTCAGTAACCGAACTGTGGTCTATACCCGGATGGTTGCTGGGGCTGGTGACCAAACTGTGGTCTATACCCGTTTGGTTGCTGGGGCTGGTAACCAAACTGCGGTCTGTACCCAGATGGTTGCTGGTTGTAGGCGTTAAATTTAAAATTACTTGGTGGGTTTTGAGGGATGCCAAAATTGAATTTAGGGGGTATACTATTTTGTCTAAAGCCTATTGGTTGCATTGATAGGTTATGAGAAATACCGAATTTAAATGCGTTATTAGGATTCGGCATTTGCAAAAATGATGGCTTATTTGATGAATGGTTAACTTATTGCGCATATTATATTGTTCATTAAAATTAACCTCCTCCATTACAACGCTCAAGGCCTCTTCAAGGGTGCTTGGTTATTTTAACCTGACTATTCTAACCATGTGTTCAGGCAAATTATATAAAAACACATTGAGTGAGGTGTGGTTATAAATAATAATTTTACTTTCCTTTAAACTAGGATTAACCAATTGATTTACCTTCGATATGAGTACCGAACGCACAGACTGAATTCGATTACAAAATTCTAGATAATTTTCTCCGGATTTAATTTTTAACCCCCGACGCAAAAAGAGGGGTGTTATAAGTTTCACGTGTCTGTCTGTCTGTCTGTGTGTCTGTCTGTCTGTCTGTCTGTGGCACCGTAGCTCGCGAACGGATGAAGCGATTTCAATAAAGTTTTTTTTGTATGAAAGGTGAGTTACGGGCGAGTGTTCTTAGACATGTTTGATGAAAATCGGGTGAGCCGTTTTTTTTTTTTTTTTTTTTTTTTTTTTTTTTTATTGCTCTTGGTGGCAAACGAGCTAGCGGCCCACCTGATGGTAAGTGTTGACCGCCGCCCATGGACATTGGCAGTGCCAGGGGCACAGCCAAGCCGTTGCCTACCGTGAAGTGAGTGCTCTTTTTAAACCTCGTTTAAAGGAGGACATGTCGTAGCGCTCGGGAAACACCGCCGCAGGTAGTTCATTCCAGAGTCTGCACGTACGAGGTAGGAATGATCGCTGGAAGCGTACCGTGCTGGACGTTATCGTTTCCAGGTGATATGGATGAACCCTGCTGCGATGTCGAGTTGTACGATGGTAGAAAGGTGACGGTGGTACCATTTCAAACAGTTCCTCGGAGCACTCCCCGTGGAACAGACGGTAGAGCACGCAGAGAGATCCAAAGTCTCTCCGTTGCTCCAACGTCCCCAGTTTGTCCGTGAGATTGGAATCCCCGACGATTCGAACAGCACGTCTTTGGAGGGAGTCAAGTGGATCGAGTTGGTATCTGGGCGCACCTGCCCACAGGTGAGAGCAGTATTCCACGTGCGGCCGAACCTGTGCTTTGTAGAGTGCAAGTCGTTGGCCGGGCGTGAAATACCCCCTGGCTCTGGTCAGAACGCCCATCTTTTTACTCGCCAATTTGGCTTTACCTTCCAGATGACTCCCAAATTGGACCTTGCTGGAAATATCGACACCGAGGATTCCAATATTCTCGGAGACACGAAGGGATACTCCTTGGAACTGAGGCGCTACGACAAAAGGGTCCTTCTTTGCAGTGAACGCGCACACCTGTGTCTTCATGGGGTTGAACTGAACTAAGTTCCTTTCACCCCATTTGGAGACACGCCCTAGAGTGTCCCCGACTTCAGACACAAGGTGTGATCGTCTTTCTACCATTTCGCACCGAGGGATATTCCGATGGCTGGTATATCGCGCATCAACCGTGCTGTCATCCGCATAGCAATGCATGCCGTCTGTGGACAGCAAATCATTGATATGCAGGATGAACAGCGTCGGGGAGAGCACCGAGCCTTGTGGTACGCCAGCATTAATGGTTTTGGTCTCGGAGCAGGAGCCGTCTACGACGACTTTGATGCTCCGACCATCCAAAAAGCTAGCGATCCATCTGCAGAGTCCCTCGGGGATTCCATACGATGGTAGCTTCGTAAGAAGGGCTCTGTGCCAGACCCTGTCAAAGGCCTTAGCGATATCGAGGCTCACGGCAAGTGCCTCGCCCCCGTCCTCCAAGGCTTCTGCCCAGCGGTGTGTTAGATACACAAGAAGATCACCAGCTGAACGACCGTGACGGAAACCGTACTGTCGGTCACTGATCAGCTGGCGATCCTCCAGGTACTGCAGTAGTCGGTGGTTGAGGACTCGCTCCATTACCTTGGAAAGCAGGGATGTTACCGCTATTGGTCTATAGTTTGACGGGTCCGACCGGTCACCTTTTTTGGGGACCGGCGTGACGTGAGCAACCTTCCACGAAGATGGAACCCGTTGGCTAGAGTATGAAAGACGATATAGGCGCGTTAAAACGGGGGTCAACTCAGGGGCGCACGTCTTCAACACCACAGCCGGGATGCCGTCCGGCCCACTCGACTTTCGGACGTCCAAAAGTTTAAGCTCCCTTCTGACCGCACGTTGCGTAATGCGGATTTCAGACAGGGAACTCTCACACCGTGGGATGGTGGATGGTGTGGCTCCTTTGTCGTCTAGGGTCGAGTTTGAGGCAAAGACTTGGCACAGGAGATCGGCCTTGTCTTTTGCGCTATGAGCCAGACTGTCATCGGACTTGCGCAGTGGTGGGAGATTGACTTGGCAGAAGTTGCCTTGCACAGCCTTGGCGAGCGACCAGAAAGCACGGCTCCCAGAGGGATAGCTTGCTAGCCGCTCGCCAGTTCTGGCGATGTGCTCTGCTTTGGCCTTGGCAGTGGCCCTCTTGCTGGATCTACTAGCGGCATTGTAAATCTGCTTCTTCTCCATAGCGCTCGGATCCCGGTGCTTCCTGGCGCTGTTCCACGCCAGGTATGCTGACTGTTTACGGTGCGCAGCCTCCCTACTGGTTTTGTTGAACCAGGGGCGACTGCGGCCGCCTACTGGAATTTTGGCGTTGGGGATGAATAATTCCATCCCCATAAGAACCGTTTCTGTGACGCAGTCAGCGCACGTGTCAGGATCCTCGGAGGCGAAGCAGAGCCGCTTCCATGGGAACGCCGCAAAGAACTCACGGAGCCCGTCCCAATCTGCGGACCTGTATCGCCAGACTCTGCGAAATCCGTTCGCCGGGGAGCGATCAGGTCGCGCAACAGGGGCTGCGCAACGGACAAGGCAGTGATCAGATGACCCAAGAGGGGCATCGACCACCACTCTGTAACCGTGCGGGTGAGTAGTCAGCAGAAGATCCAACAAGGAAGGTTCATGGCTCTCAATATCTGGGATGCGGGTAGGCTGCATCACCAGTTGGGAGAGTCCATATGCCGAGGCCATGCTGAAGACAGCTCGACCGTGGGGGTCGGTGGTCCGGGATCCCAACCACTCCTTATGGTGAGCGTTAAAATCACCGAGGACCACCACCTCCGCGGACGGGCATTGTTCCAGCATTTGGTCAATCCCCTTCTGGACGCTCTCGATTAGCTGAGCCGACCCCGAGTCACTGGCATGGGACCTGTAAAGGCACGCATAGATTCGGGTAAGACCCCCATGGTCTACGCGTAGCCATAACAGTGACAGGTCCCGATGCTCGAGGCCACGAAGGCGGCGACAGCATATATCACTCCGTACGTACACGCACACCCCGGCCTTACGAAGGAAAGAATGCTCTAGCTCGTAGCCGGGGTATTTAAGGTACGAAATATCGTCCGGGGTGGATATCTGCGTCTCCGTTAAAAAGAGCAAGGTAGGCCGCGCCGTCTCTAGGTGGTGATGGACGGCGTCGAGGTTGCTGTGTAGACCCCTGACATTGCAGAAATCCATGCTTGTGGATAGGGTGTCCGCCGAAAGAAACCTTCTCTTTTTATTTGCCTTCATTTAAAAATTTTGTAGAGCCTAGGATACAGAAGGGATGTGACGCAGAGCCCATGCGGCACCCAAAGTAAGAGCAGAGGCTTGGTACGCGGTTGATTCGTGAGTTGAGTGAGGGGCTGACGCGAGGTACGGAAGGGCCCCCGGTGCCCCCCCGCATGCAGTCGCCAGTATCCACTCCGGTTCCTGATCCGGCCCAACGACAACATCGCGGGATTTTCGCCGGTTATCTGGGACAGCCATCCCGGGCAGGAAGAGTTGGAAGTTCCCGGTCGGGTCCCATCGACTATCCGGCAGGTGGCCGGCGGTAGCCATTTCCACCGGGTCTCCCTGGACCACGCGTCAACTCATCACGCTCAACGTACCAGCCACTACTTTTGCCCCGCATGCCTCGAGTATCGCACAGCCTCCGAATCACATGGGAAGAAACGAAGGTAGGTGTAGCGGCTATTCTGCTCTTCAGCCGGAACGCAAAACTGCTTGGCGGCCGAAAAAAGCAGGACGGTGGTACCAATCCGCTCGGACCCAGCAGTATTGAGAGATATCAAATACTGCCGGATCCTTCCACCAGTGATAGGAAGGGGGGTATAGGGAAAGGACACTAATGCTGCGGATCGGAGATGGAGTGCAGCATCAGCGGCTCGAGAAGCCGGGGTCGCATGCCCGAGTCACCTGCGTAGTAACCGGACAGGCTACAGGCAGGATAACGCTCTGACTTGTTATGAGTTATGAGGGGTGAAAGTGGGGAAGAATAACCGAATGTCTGCAAATATAATCGAGTGGGGTCTCAAATGAAAGCGCATCACGTGCAAATTAACAAAATCTACATTATAATAAGTATGTACCTATAAAAAGTATAAAATAAAAATTAAATTAAAAAATTAAATAAACCCCCGACACAATAACCTTTAAAAAGTAAAAAATAAAAATAAATACTTCGCGTTGGGGGACCAGGGGTCAGGTAATAAATAAGTGGGAGTGGTCCCCCAACGCGAAGTATTTATTTTTATTTTTTACTTTTTAAAGGTTATTGTGTCGGGGGTTTATTTAAATTTTTTATTTAATTTTTTATACTTTCTAATTCAATTAAAATGGTCTCCTCACTACGCGGATCCCCAAAATGTTGTATGAGTAATTCCTTGAACTCGTCCCACGTATTAATATCCTCGCGCTCACTGATAAGGGCGGCAGCGTCATCCGTAAGCCTACTAGTATTAGTGTGCATTACATATAGGTCTTGCGCTAAACTGCCCTGGTGATTATTAATTACATATTCACAATTTCTTATAAATAAGTTTAACTGACGCTTATCTCCACCGTACATTAGGATAAGCTGTACCATTTCTCTAGGAATGAGCAGAATTTGCTCCACATTTGTATTTGACCTCTCCATTTTATTCAATTCAATAAACTATAAAATATGTAAAAATAAAAATTAAATTTCTTAATATAACCGCTAAAACAAACGTATAATAATCACAATAACTTTTATTCGTATCAATTAACTTTAAATTTCGTATTTTGACGTAACACTAATTAATACAGTTTCCGTAGATTTTTATAAAGAAACCAGATAATAGTTATAAAGAGAGATGTCCAATCTCAGAATAACGAAATTGGAAAGGGAAAACACTGACAGGATGGTGAAAAGGCTTACTCACCAACCAGCCGATGTCATAGCTCCGTCCCGACAGATTTTGTTGGTTCGCAGGTTCCTCGCCCAGGCTCTCTCGCACCGCCGCAGGATCACGCGCTCGAGTAAATGCTGATACCTAGAACACACGCGAAAGACGGCGCGGCCAAACGATGTCCTACCGGCTGCGCCAGTCAGGAATTTGGGAGCCCCAATTCGTCCGAGCAGAAAGACATGCTCCTTATTAATGAATAAAAAATACGACTTATTCCTAACTACAGCTATCCGTCGCCCACCGCGACGATTCGGAGAAGTCAGGCCACCCCGTACTGCAACGTTGCAGTCTACATCCTCGAAATAACAACTCTAGGTTGCATAGGGTGCATAACTATCTAGAAATCAACCATATTATTCTCATAATAATTTACTTTTATGCTGTTTACTTTTCTTACAGATCTAAACGAAACATTTACAAAACTCAGATATTTCAATATTGCTCAGAAACCACGAAACTCTGAAATTCAAATATCTATACATTATTTAAACAATGAAATTTATTAAACTATCTCTGCTATTTCAATATTTTGAAATTTATGAAATTCTAATATCTGCCGGAGGAAGTAGTCAGAATGGAGTTGATTGCTGGTTACATATAGACGATATCAACTAGCCTAGAAAATAGTTTGTTAAATCTTAATTTTAATTAGTTTAATTTGTTAGATTTTTCTATTCAATTTATTTATTTATTTACTCTTTATGTACTAACACGGTATACAAGGCGGACTTAATGCCATGCGGCATTCTCTGCCAGTCAACCTTCGGGTTAAAAGGAGAGAGCATATGGGGTACAAAAAGGAATATAGATTTATATATAATCAATTAATACCTAGATACAAATATAATGAATACATACTATAATATTAAGACATATATAAACATTTACAATATACATAATATATATAAAAATACAATATAAGATACATATTTAATTACAATAATAACAAGACGACGATTATTCATGTCTGAGGCAGTGTTAGCAAATAGTGTTGCTTAACTTTACGCTTAAATGTAAGTTTGGTCCGAGATTTTCTAATGTCAAGAGGGAGCGCGCTCCAGAGCTTGATGACAGTGACAGCGAAAGAATCAGAAATGAAATTACTATGAGGCAAAGGAATCTCAAGGAGTAAATTGTCAGCAGAACGAAGATTTAGGCAATGAGAGCCACCCAAGACTAGAAAATAACTTTTGAGATATTCCGGAGTACAAGGATCGTTCATGACAGAATAAAGCATACAGAGATATCTGAGGGATCGTCTCTGTCTGATAGGAAGCCATTTAAGCTGAGCACGAAAAGAGGAAATATGATCATACTTACGCAGGCCAAAAATGAAGCGTATAGAGTTGTTGAGAAGTCGATCCAATTTGTTTAGAAGTTCTTGAGATAGGTCTGAGCTACAAACATCTGCATAATCAATAATAGGGAGAACGAGAGCATGAACAAGCAGGGTTTTAATGTTAGATGGGAGGAAATTTTTAAACCTATAGAGGGAACGTAATATTGACATTTTGACTAATATTAGTTACGTATTTCTTCCAACTTAGCCTGTCATCAATGTATAGACCCAGATCTTTTACATGAGATAATAGATTAATTTGTGCATTATTAAACACTATATGTGGAAGTTGACTGGAATCTATGTTGCGAAGGTGAAAAATACTACCGATAAGGATAGCATGACATTTGGAGACATTAACGTTAATGCCGAATTTTTGAGACCACTCCGAGATGGCAGCCAGATCTACGTTTAATGTACCTATGCAGTCATTTAATCCACTACTATCAGCTTGCGCGTATAATTGAAGATCATCCGCGTACAGATGGTAAGAGCCTTTGAGTGACTTGGTAATGGAATTGATAAATAGAGAAAACAAAAGTGGAGAGAGTATACCGCCTTGTGGAACACCAGAAGCTAAGTGGCAGCAATCCGAGAATGCCTGGCCAACTCGTATCGCTTGCTGGCGACCACGAAGATATGAAGAAAACCAATATCGCGAATACGACGATATCCCAATTTTTGAAAGTAGAGAAAGAAGGATATCGTGGTCAACAGCGTTGAAAGCGTTGGAGAAGTCGATTAGTACAAGCACTGTTAACTTGGAGTCCTCCATGCCAGCCCGGACGTCTTCCATAATTTTTAGCAAAGCTGTGCACGTACTGTGCCCTGGGCGAAAACCGGACTGATAGGGTGAGAGAAGCATATTGCTGTGCACAAATTCAGAAATTTGCTTGAAAGCTATGGATTGCAGAACTTTGGACTGAAATGGTAGGATAGAAATTGGTCTGTAGTGATTGACAAGACTGGGATTAGCGATTTTTGGAAGTGGGATAATATAAGCATTACGCCAGAATGAAGGGAACGCTCCAGTCTGCAGGGAAAAATTGATTATATGAGTGATTATGAGAATTATAGCATCCAGAATGAGGGAAAGCATAATCCTGCTAATGCCGTCACAACCAGCAGCTTTTGATTTAATAGATTTTAACGCATTGAGGACCTCTTCGCTACTCACAGGAGAAAAAGAAAAAGAATTGGGAGGCAATATTGGCGCGGAAGCTATATTAAGTATTGTCTCTGCTTTTACTGACAGAGGCAGAGGTGTCGTTGAAGCAAAATGAACGTTAAGGTCGTTCAAAGTTAAGTTTGTAGGAATGATGTTAGCTGGAGATTTGCATACTCCAAGAGTTTTGAGAAACTTCCATACATCGGCCGTAGAAGAATCGGAAACATTTTCATAGATATATCGGCGTTTTGCAGCTCTTACCATCTGGTTACAGCGATTTCGGGCTAATTTATACAAACGCCAGTGTTCCTCACAACGATCTCTCCTAAACCTACGAAACGCTCTGTCCCTGCGCCGCATAGCCATACGTACGCCCGAGGTGATCCAAGGTGCTGGCGGGCATTTTAATCGAACAGCCCTTAGAGGAACATGTGTATCATATAATTTTAAAATGTTATGATTAAAAATGGACACTTTCTCGTCGACCGTGGGCGCCTGAAGTAAATTAGTCCAGTCCAATTTAAGTGCATCTGTGGTCAATTTTCCACTGTCTATCCTAGCAAAGCAACGCAGAGAGACGACGGCAGGCCGCTGTTTTGGTGGCTTAATTTTGTAGGTTAGGTATACCAAGTCGTGTCGGGAAAGAACCGGAACCGCCGTCTGACCATGGTTTTCAACAAAGCCAACAGAGGACACCAGAATGAGATCAAGCCACGAGTCATCAGCTTCTATATTATGATGAGTAGGGTTTAATGCGAGCGGTGACAAGCTAGCCGATTAAGGGGTTGATCCCAAACGGCGTGATCTTGGGGTATTCCTACCCAGGTTTGTGTTGAAGTCACCCATTATTATGAGATGTTTGTAGTCAGTAGAAATAGACTCGAAGAGGGTGTCCAGGTTGGAGAAATAGTCGATAGTGGGTGGACAGTAGATGACTCCAAGAACGGCATTAACCCCTTACTCAGGATTTCCACAATAAGAAGACGGCGAAGAAAATAATTTTTTGTGGGGAATGTTGCTCCGAAGGTAGATAGCAACACCCCTGGCTCTTTTCCCTGTGCGGTCATTGCGAATAAGAATAAAGCCTGGTAGGCTGAAAGATGTAGAAGGACGTTCGGGTTTGAGCCAACTCTCAGACACAAGAATAGCATGAACTAGAACATTGTCAAACAAATCCAACATCTCGGAATGATGCTGGGGTATGCTTTGAGCGTTCACGTGGCAAACACTAAAATGCTGTGGAAACCGCTGAAATTCGTAAGTCAGGTATTGACAGTAAAAGAATTATCAGTGCTTGAAAAAGAATCATCACATGCCGAATGAAAAGAATCTTCGTCAGACATAATAAAAAATAAATAAATAAGTATATGATATAGTATAAATAAATATAAAAAATATTAACTATACGACTAAAAAAATTATAAAATATAAATATCCTTGGACATTTCACACAACGCCATCTCGTCCCAAGCTAAGCAACTTAATGCTTGTGTTATGTGTATATTTTTTTTTTGTAAATACATACATATTATAGATAGAAATGACACCCAGACTCCGAGCCAGTGCCTCTGGTTTAGACAAAGACACTTGCCCGACCCCGGAATCGAACCCGAGACCCGTTGATCCAAAGACAAACTATAAAATAACCTGCCGGCCGACTGTTAACAAAATGCAAAACCAAAACAAGACGTGTTTCCGAACGTGAAATTGGCTGTCAATGTCATACAGGTTTGTGACAACTGACACTGACAGTAAGTAACTTATTGTTGTTTTCCTATCAGGCAAGTGAACAAAAATGTGAAAAAAGTTATCGAAAACAACACTAAAACACCCACCACCAAGACAAATGACAGACAAATCACATCGGCAGCACAAATGATTAATTAGTCTTCGTGATAGTCCTCTTTGGTCTTGTTGACATCTGCGACGCCGCTGTTTTTGGCTTCACAATTGGCGCTTGGATATTATGGCTGGAGGAAGTTTGTAAAGACTTGCCGTGCTCAGCGCCCAGGGCCACCACCTGATCGTTGTCGAAGACGCGGTGACGCTTACCATCAGGAGCCTTGATAAAGATGTTCCCATCCAATGTCCACACATTCTTCACACCAAACAGCTTACGTGCCATACCAAAAGCATTCTGGCGCTGTCGGGTCAGAAACTCTGACAGCACCAAGGGAGTACCTTTCAGCTTTGTCTTGGTCTTCCAAAGCAATGTGCGAACTGTAGGGTCAACGAAACGCAGCAAGATAGGTCTTGGGCGGTTTACAGTGCCAGCACCCTGAATTTTAGTTCGTCTTCCCATCTCTTGCTTTGTCTTCCTCTGTTCCTCTTCCCATCTCTAGGGTACCACTCAGTTATGATGTTGCTCCACTTTTCTTGTTTATCACGCATCATGTGCCCAGTCCATCTCCACTTCAAACTATCTATTCTAGTGAGTATGTCTGTGACTTTTGTCTTACTTCTTATGACAGTGTTTCGTATCTTATCTCGTTTCTTAATACCTATCATACTTCGTTCCATAGCACTTTGGCAGTTTTCCAACATGTTTCTGTGATGTTTTGTGAGAGCCCAAGTTTCACACCCATATGTAATACATGGGAGAATGCAGGTATTGAAGACCTTCCTTTTGATACCAGTACTCAGATATGTGGATTTCATGATCTCTTTCAGTGACCAATATCTCTTCCATCCGTTAGCTATTCGTCTTTTTATTTCTTTTGTAGTTGTGTCTGTATGTGAGATGATTTGTCCTAAATAGATATATTCATCTACATATTCAACGGGTTGGTTGGTAATTTTTATTTCATGTTTGTTTGAATTCGTTAATAGCTTCGTTTTGTTTATATTCATAGATAAGCTCACTTTTTTGCTCTCTGTATTTAGTTCTTGTATCATTTTTTCTAGGTTTCCTGGTTGTTCTTCAAATAAAACAAACAGCGAATCTAAGATGGTTTAGTTTTTTACCGTCTATATTTAATCCATGTTGGTCCCATATTAGCTTTCGAAATATGTTTTCCAGCACCGCGGAGAACAGCTTTGGAGACATCGGGTCGCCCTGTCTGACGCCTCTTTTTACTTGGAATGTTTCACCCAAGGTTTCCATTTGTACTCTTGCCTTACTGATAGAGTAAATGTTTTTAATGGTGTTTATGTACACTGTCGGGATTTCTTGGTTCTGTAAGCTTTCCCATATGGCTGTGTGGCTAATGCTGTCAAATGCCTTAGAATAATCGATAAAAGCCATATATAGCGGTTTGTTGTACTCATTGTATTTTTCCATAATTTGCTTGACTGTGTGAATGTGATCTATTGTGGAGAAGTTTTTTCTAAAGCCCGCTTGTTCCTTCGGTTGGTTTTCATCAAGTGTGTTGCTTATTCGGTCCAAAATTATTTTGGAAAAGATTTTATATATGTTAGACATTAAACTTATAGGTCTGTAGTTCCCTATGTCATCTCTTTCTCCTTTCTTATGTATGAGAATGATGTAGGATGTCTCCCATTGTTCTGGAACCTGTCCCGATCTCAGGATGCCGTTGAAGATTTTAGTTAGAATAGGGACCAGTTCTTCTATGGTTCCTCTCAGTAGTTCGTTTGTGATTTTATCAGGACCTGGTGCTTTGTCTAACTTTTGGCTTAGTATGGCTTTCCTAGTTTCTCTGAGTAATACATCAGGTTCTGGGTTCACTAAGAGCAGATTATAATTTAGGGTTTCTTGTCTTACATGTGTATTGGAGTCTTGGTTAGAATATAGATTGCGGTAGAATCTTGTAGCTATTCTATTTATGTTCTTTCGGTCTGTTACATTTTTTTGGTTGTTTTTCAATTTCGGTATCCATTGGTTTGATTCTCGGAGTTCCTTTAAAGCTTTCCTAGTTCCTCCTGTCCTTGCTATATGTTTTTCTAGAGTTTGTAACCTTTTAACTTTCCTGTCCTTTTTTATACCTTCTTTGATTTTTTTGCTTAAGTCAGTTATTTTTTGGATGTTCTGTTTCCTTACTTTGCAGTCAAGTAAACTTTTTCTATCATTTATAAGTTGTAGTGTTGAGTTACTTAAATTATATTTGTGTTGTGGTCGTTTTTGTTCTTTTTGACATGTAATGTTGTTTTGTAATTTGTTGTAAGTTGTTTTTACATATATTGCATCTGTTTCTGATAGTTCTCTGTGAGTGATGACAAGGAATTCTCCATTCTTTTGTTGGGTTCTGTATTGCATGTCGGGAGTGTGTCATGTATAGCGAACTTTCTAGATTGTTTGTGTGTTTGTGGTATAGTCTTGAATGACGCTCTTACCATGCGGTGGTCGGTATTAAAGTTTAATTTTGATATAACTGCTGTGTCTGTAAATAGATTTGGGTGGCTGCTCATAATATAGTCTATTTCGTTTTTATGATTCCCGCCTGGAGATATCCAAGTCCATTTGTTGTTTTAGTTTTTCTTAAAAATGCTATTTAGGAGGGTTAGATTGTGTTCTAATAAGAATTCAACTAGCCTTTGTCCATTTTTGCTTCTTTTGCCGTAGTCAAAGTTTCCTAACACATTTTCTTCTTTACATTGTTTTATTCCCACTTGGGCATTAAAATCTCCCATTAGTACAATTATGTTTTTTGAGTAATGACTTATAATAGTTTGGGATAGTTCATTGTAAAAAGATTCATGTTCAAGTTCTTTTGCTTGTTCCGTGGGAGCATAGGCTTGGATAATTGTCCATGTTTTTTTGAAACTAGGTAATTTGTTGTTGAGTATAGCGGTTCGGTCATTAATTCCAATGAATTCTATTATGTATTCTTTTAGGTGCTTTTTAACTATGAATCCGACCCCTCCTTGTCCTTCGGTGTCTCCTTTGTTAAATAACACGAAATCCTGGTGCTCTTCAATACATTCTCCTGTTCTTCTCATTTCACTGATTCCCAAAATGTTCCATTTTAGGTCCTTCAATGCTTCTTCGAGTTCCGATAAAGATTCTGGTGTTCGTAAAGTTCTGGTATTTAGAGTTGCTATGTATAATTTATTCTCATTCCTTTTGTTTTTTGTTCTTGTTAGAGGGTGATGGTCTAAGTCTTCCACGGGGACCAGCCGTGGTGGAAGATATTTTTTTGATTGTTTGTGTAAATAATTCGTTGTTGGTGTATGGTGGTTCCGGTGGTCCTGGGGCATATTCCGTTTTTTGAGAGATTTATTTGTGGATCAGAGCTTGCTCTTTCTACATAGTTTAGTATGTTGGGTTTTAAGATATCTCTGGTATGTGTTTTGGGTAGTGTGGATGATGGATTGTTCAATATAGCTTTTTTGTTAGTTTTCTTTTCTAATGGTGCCTTTGGTGAGTTGGAAGTTTCTCTTTTCCCCTTCTCTCTATTTTCTTTCGGCTTCTTTACAATGAGCTTGTCGTATTTTATATAGGCAATATTTCCTTTCTTTATTTCTTCTTCTACTTGTGGTTGCAGTTGTTTGCGTTTGTCTAGGATTTCTTTTGGGTAGTCCTCTTTTATGTTGACGCCTTGTGGAAGGTCAGGCTTATTTTTGAGTATAAGATGTTTAAGTATAAGATGTTATAAGATGGTGACTATCACTGGACGGTTTTTGTTATCAGTTTTCTGCCCAATTCTATATACTTTGCTGATTTCTTGGCTATCCATATGAACTCCCATATCCACAATTATTTCTTTGATATAATCTACTAACTCCGTTTCTAATTTAATATTTTCATTGATTCCAAAAAAGACGAGGTTGTTTTTTCTCTTTTCTATCTCTGCTCTTTGGAGTTTAAATTCCAGTTCTGAAATTTTGTTCTTGAGTTTAGTATTTTCCTCAGTGATAGTTTTCATTTTCTCGTCTAAAGCCTCCATGACGCTCTTAGTTACGGAGTATGTAATAAGTTCGGTTTGATTTTTATATTTCTCATCGAGTTTGTTTAGAAGTAGTTCCATGTTCTTGTCCATGACTAGGGAGATTTCGTTTCTTGTGTGGTAGTACTGGTTGTCAGCTTTTATTTCTTTTGAGTGGCACCACTGCTATTGTTAATGTCACTGTCACAGTGGCGTAATGTTGGTATTGGTATTAAGCTAAGCTGAGACAAATCTATTGTCTATGACCGTTATTAATTTGAGGTTATAATTCTGACGGCGTTTTTCAACAATTATCGCACGATATTTAAGCACTCTCACTGTGTTCTTTTATTAGTTGTGTTTAAAGAACTTAGCTTTAATACTTTTACGTTTCACAGCACGAAAATGTCACTTTGAAACACTTTTTTAGGATTAAAATCCGCGGACGACGTTGACGTACGTGTTAACAGTTTGACCACCGGAAGCAAGTTTTTGAGACCTACTTGCGTTTAAAAAATCGGAAATCGGTGTTACCTTAATCATGGCAGTCATATATGTCTCACCAAATAACAACACATACAACTACATACATACACTACATACATACATATTTATGATACATAAATATTAAATAAAGTTGTATAGATAGTTAATGATTCATCACTCCCATTCCCACTAATGAGTAATCTCTAAAGGCTTGCGAAGTCTCTGCTTAAAAGTGTCACGACTGTTAACCATCCTGATTTCCGGGGGAAGCGCATTCCACAGAAGGATGGATTGTATGAAGAAGGATCGGTGTAAAAAATCGGAAGAGTAGGTAGGACATTGAAGTTGCCGGTTGAAAGTGGAACGCAGGTTCTTGTTATGGCTGGAAGAGGAATATTGGAAATGACAGTATAGGTAACTAGGAGGATTAGGAGAATAGAGGAAGGAATAAAGGGTCGTCAACGCCCTTAACTCACGATGCTGTCAGATAGGCAACCATTTAAGTTGATTTCTTGACGCTGAGACGTGGTCGTACTTGCGAAGATTGAATACGAATCGAATGCAGTTATTAAGAAGACGGTCAAGTTTATCGAGGAGATCTGCATTCAGGTCAAACTAGCACACATCACCATAGTCAATAATGGGGAAAATCAAGGTCTGTACAAGCATCGCCTTCGTGCCTTCGTGCCTTGTGGATGGAAACAAGTTTTTGAACCGGTAAAGGAACCGTAGCATTCCAGTAACTTTCTGGCAAATGCTGGCGACTTGAGTACGCCAGCTGAGAGTGCTGTCGATGTGTATGCCAAGGTCCTTAACCGGTGTGCTGAAAGGGATAATAGTGCCGTTAAACTTGATATTCGGTAACGTGGTGCTATCTACACGATTTACTAGTCGGGAGCTCCCAACAATGATAGCCTGACATTTGGACGCGTTTACAGCCACGCCAAACCTATCTGCCCAGCTCTTTACACTATCCAGATCCCGGTTAAGCTTGTGGATTATACTTGGTAAATTATCAAAGCTGGTTTTTCGATATAGCTGTAAGTCGTCAGCATACAGATGATACGCACACTGAAGTTCAGGTGTGAGAAGGTTAATAAAAAGAGAAAATAGAAGAGGGGAAAGAATGCCGCCTTGTGGGACGCCGGTTTCAAGCGTTTTCCACCCTGACGAAGCTTCATCAGTGCGAACACTCTGCTGGCGTCCCTGAAGATAGGAGGAAAACCATTTTTCCGCTTGCGGAGAGTCCATGAGATGAGAAAGGATACATAACAGGATGTCGTGACTGACGGTATTAAAGGCATTGGAAAAATCGACGAGGACGAGAACGGTAAGTTTGGCATTCTCCATACCTGCCCTAATATCGCCAGTCACTTTTAGGAGGGCAGAAACTGTGCTGTGGCCCGGTCTAAAACCCGATTGAAACGGGCTAATTAAGCTGTTAGTATGGATGTAATGGCTAAACTGGTTATGGACACAGGCCTCTAGCACTTTGGATAGGAAAGGAAGAATGGAAATAGGACGGAAGTGGTTGGGAGGCAAAGGATTAGACACCTTGGGGAGAGGACGCACATATGCTTTCCTCCATATGTCGGGAAAGACACCAGATGCCAATGAGTAATTAATTATGTGAGATATAGGGGAAAGAAGGTGATCGATGATAGTAGTGATCATGAAGCGGGTGATATTGTAATACCCCACAGCTTTGGATTTAATGGATAGGATAATCTTTTTGATCTCTCCAACATTGACGGTAGAAAAGTGAAAAGGTATTATATCAGGACGCGTTAGACCAGATAGATAAGACAGAGTAGAGTTCTTAGTTTCATGATCCAAAGAAGATATTGTTGTGAAATGATAATTTAGATC
Source organism: Clostera curtula (assembly GCA_905475355.2). Taxonomy (NCBI): domain Eukaryota; kingdom Metazoa; phylum Arthropoda; class Insecta; order Lepidoptera; family Notodontidae; genus Clostera; species Clostera curtula. Next base: position 928,850 of record FR997821.1, read on the forward strand.
ATCTAAACTAACTGAGCTAGGTGGGTCTACATGCCGTGGTTTGCCGATACCAAGAGTTCCTAAGAATTTCCAGATATCGGCAGAGGAAGACGAAGTGATATTACTGAGAATATGGCGGCGTTTAGCGTCATGTACCATCTGATTGCATCTGTTCCTAACCTTCCTATAAGCACTGCCATTGCTATCAGAACGGTCCTTCTTAAACTTCCGAAATGCTCGATCTCTGAGGCGAAAAGCCATTTGTATACCCTCGGTCATCCAAGGTGCAGCTGGACGTTTCAATTTAACTGGCTTGACCGGGGCATGTTTGTCATATAATTTGACAACGACACCATTAAAGATGTTGACCTTATCGTCGATCGATGTAGCCTCCATCAGAGGTGCCCAATCGATTTCTGACGCGTCCTTGTTCAATTTGTTAACATCCATGCGCGCAAAGCAACGCATGCACAAGACCCTGGGTTTTGGTTTGGGAGGTTTAAGGGCGAGGAAGATGAGGTCATGATGTGAAAACCCAGGCGCAGCATGTTGTCCGTGGGAGGAGACAAGGGAAGGGTTAAAAGTGAGAATCAGATCGAGCCAAGAGTCGTCAGCAGTGGTACTATAATGCGTAGCTTGCAGAGGTAGCACATGTAGGCTAGCCGATTCAAGGATGTGCAGGAGCTTTCTGGACCGAGGGGAATTTTTGGATAGGAGATTAGTGTTGAAGTCACCCATAATGATATAATGTGCATACTCTGAACCCAAAGATTCAAGAACTGACTCGAATTCAGTGAAGTAATCAGTTGAGGGAGGACAATAGACTACACCTAATACAGATTTGACTCCTCTAATGGACACTTCCAGAAAAAGAAATTCTGCCGAGGCAGTGTAGTTTGAGGGAGATGAAGCTAAGACTTTATATTGAAAATCGCTACGCAAGTAAATGGCTACTCCACCTCCTCCCTTTCCAACACGGTCATTCCGTATGAGAATGAAGACAGGCAAGGGATAGGAGGTTGATGGTAAGTTTGGTTTGAGCCAGCTCTCGGAAATCAGGATGGCGTGAACCTTATTAGTGGAAAACGTATCGAACAATTCAGTATGATGGCTGGGGATACTTTGCGCGTTTATGTGACCCACGTTGAAGAGCCGATTATTCTGGTCACTAAATGATTGTTCCAGTAGTTCGCAGAGGGTACCAGATAGTGAGCAGAAACTTTCGTCACCAGATGAAACAATAGAGTCGTTAGCGGAACGGAAAGAATCATTAGCAGATACTGAAGACATGTATACTTATACTATAATAAATATATATATATGTCGTGGATTGATGAAGTTATGGCGTGATAGACAGCGCCATCTAAGGATTATTTTAGTGAACCAATAAATTGTTACCGGAAACGCAAGCGGCGCAGTACCTTCCGCTTGGACACGATCGTCGATAGAGCGGATGTAGCGAGACTGCGGCTAGATGGCGCTAGTAGAACGTGAACCGGATGCACCATTGACAGCGATAGTTTTTATAAGGAGCTGCGCTGTTGAATCGAGAAGCATTAATATCTGAGACGTCTCGGGGTACGGACGACTGCCTCAGACAATCAGTACTGTCTTTATTGTGGTGCGCTGTCTACGTCGGACGGTCTTGCATAACGCTCGGTGTCGACGCACGTGTTTGTTTCGATAATGTAGGAAGTCGTTAGTAAAAGAAAAATAAAGTTACTTTGATTTAAATTATCTTTCGTTCAAGTACCCAAGTCAGTGCCCACATGCATCATAAACTAAGTCAGATTATGATTAAGACCGGATGTTTCACATCTCGGCCACCCATCCATGATCTCATGAGGGTATCTGCGACAACAGAAGTGGGATGTAACTCAGTCAGCCCACGTGGAGAAAACAGTGAAGCTAACGAGAAACAGTGTAGTGATAATGTGTGTGCTTCTGTACGCGATGGAAATGACCGACAATGGCGATTCATTGTCACTGTAAAGGAGACATTAAGCTACATGAAGATTGTTCTAAACTGAAGATTACAAGCGGCAGTCATAGTGCGGGATCACTTGCTTTCATTGTGATGAACAAGGACACTACGCGTCTAACTGCCCTGAGCGGAGAGGAAGGAAGCAGCAGGAAGGCGAGCAATAGTACTGCGGTCAGCCAGGTCAAAGAATAGTGAGTGGATCTGTAGTAAGCGCACCAGCTGGAATTTTACGTCACCCCGGTGAGCAGTTTCCATTTTATTACTCGGGTAAATTGTATGGTATACGACTTTACGATAGTGTGACTTTGACCGGTATAAGACAAACTTCTATCACGTCAACTTCATAAATTTTGGTCACTGTTCAAGTTGATAAAATTGTTACATTTGCGATTTTGTCCCTCTAGTATGAAGGTTCAAAAGCCCAGTAAGGTGGGTTAAGAATGAAAGTCTGGAGAACCTGGAAATAACCAATTTATTTCCTTCTTATAAAACTCACCCTATCACAACATGCATTTAGAAATGTTTGAAATTACTATTAAAGTTACAACTGTAACTTAAATAAAATTTAACAGATACCCTACTGGTTAAACCAGCCAGCCTAAACTTCAGTCGGTAGAACTATGGGGTGGGGGTTGGGATAGGATTTCCCCCCCACAGGCACTTCATCACAAAATGAGCAGGAAAATATTCCGCTACCCTCAAATAGTTTAGAAGCATTTCTGTCGAAATTAACTGATGTATTACTACCCCGATCCATACACCACCACATACTTTGACGGTATTGGTTCCGTTTGAACCTGATGACCCGAATTCTGACATAATGGGAGGGTGTCGCTAGTCGGACACTATAATTAGTAACAAAATTTGATAGGTGTCAATTTAATCAGATTTAGATTTCAGAACCAGATTTCAAGAGATCGAAGTTTCAGTCGGCAACGGTGAAATGTCACAACTGCGGTGAAATAAGTCACCGAGCGTCCGATTGCCGTTCCAAAAGGGAGGTGAAAGGCAAGGCAGCCAGTGCTGCCACTTCAGCGACAAGCTCTGCGGGACCACGGCCGCGGTCGGATATAATCTGTTTCAGATGCGGCAACGCCGGACTGTTGGCTACGAAGTGTCCACGTGGCAACAGCAGAGGAGCTGGCGCGGCAGGAGGCGCAGGCAGTTCCGGAGCAACGCCTGCAGCGGCGGCGAGTAACGAGAGGCGTGTGCGTGGAAGTTTGCTATGCAAGCAAATCAGCGGTACGCTGATGAACACTTGTGAGTCGTATCCATTTTATTATGATTCGGGTGCCGAATGCTCTCTCATCAAAGATTGTGTTGCGTCAAACCTTAGTGGAAAACGGGTAAATAACATTGTCAGTTGACAGGTATCGGTTATAGTAGTGTGAAAAGTAACCTACAAATTTGGTGATTAGTGATTTACGATTAGAGAGCAAAGCGACACAGAATATTGAGTAAAATGCTAATTATGATAAAAATCGATTTGATCAAAGAGAAAGCGCTTTACTCTAAGCGAGCGTAAAAATACCCCCATGATCGTGTCAGAAAGACTCCGATCACCAAGTTCCTCGAGAATTTAATGTCATAGTTGATGACCGTGGTAGCGACACCACATTTGATTAAGAATGGCTTGTATACTCATACTCGAAGTTTTAGACTGCACCACATGAGGAACATGTGGCGATGGGTCTGCAAGGAATCGTTGGTGCGATTCCTGTCTGTGTTGGTGCACAGAGCTCTTCAATGAGATTTTAGACTGCACCTCATGACTGACATGGTGGCGATGGGTCTTGACTGCACCTCATAAGTGAAATGTGGCGAGAGTCTTGACTGCTCATGTAGCATGAGGCGATGAGTCTGCAAGGAAACTCTTCAATGAAATTTTGGACTGCACATGACTGATATGGTGGCGATGGGTCTTGACTGGACCTCATAAGTGAAATGTGGCGAGAGTCTTGACTGCACCTCATGTAGCATGTGGCGATGAATCTGCAAGGAATCGTTGGTGCGATTTCGGTCTGTGTTGGTGCACAGTGATGGTGAAAAAATCATGAGTTGAGTATACATGGCTTAAGAATTGTTAAAAAAAAGGAATGCTTAGAATTACCTTGTTGGTCGGATCTTTTCCATTCAATAATATTGTGCATGTGTGTGTAAACTTAATAATTTAAAGTCATGAAAATTTATTATTGTCCCTTGATTTAGGAGAAATCAAGTACCAGTAAGAAACTGTTACCTTTGGCAGGATAGCCGAGCTTGTTTACTCTGAGTATATTTTGTCCACAGGTACTACACCCGAGGACGGGTGCTAGTCAGGGATGGCCGTGTCGTGGATTGATGAAGTTATGGCGTGATAGACAGCGCCATCTAAGGATTATTTTAGTGAACCAATAAATTGTTACCGGAAACGCAAGCGGCGCAGTACCTTCCGCTTGGACACGATCGTCGATAGAGCGGATGTAGCGAGACGGCGGCTAGATGGCGCTAGTAGAACGTGTGTCCGAAGTGGTCCGTACACCACTGCCTCAGACAATCAGTACTGTCTTTATTGTGGTGCGCTGTCTACGTCGGACGGTCTTGCATTACGCTCGGTGTCGACGCACGTGTTTGTTTCCATAATGTAGGAAGTCGTTAGTAAAAGAAAATAAAGTTACTTTGATTTAAATTATCTCTCGTTCAAGTACCCAAGTCAGTGCCCACATCCATCTTAAACTATGACAGATTATGATTAAGACCGGATGCTTCACATCTCGGCCACCCATCCATGATCTCATGAGGGTATCTGCGACATATATATATTATATATACAAATAAATATGCAAAATATAAGTAATAAACAACAAAGAACACAACACGCGTGGCTCACATCAGTGCACCACCCGCCAGCTAACAAAGAAAAAATACAGTAAAAATAATCAAAGCAAAAACAATATACAGATGTTATTAATAAACGATTAATCAATGAATACCATCATTAATATATACATATACACACACACATGCATATATATATGTGAATGATGGTACACCTTTTAATATAATCGGTGTCAATGGGTATCCGAGCGCACTCGATCTCAAGGTTGACGTAAACTTGACAGTTGTCATTGTCATATCTGCTGTCACATAATGGTGTTTTTTTTTTTTTTTTTCTTGTTCTTGGCAACTCGTTTAAAACATTACTGCCAGCGTCCAGTCTACAAGATATACATGTATTAAAATAATTATATTTAAAAAAAAAGAGAGCATAAAATGGCATAGAATGAGCAAAATTAATTAAGATGGTCAGATTTTTCAGTGATGGTTTGTTAGTAATTTAACTACTGTAATAAAATAATTTGACTTTGGGAAGATTGATGGGTTTATATTTTGATGTTATTATTAGAAATAAATTTAGCTAAACATTTAATTATTAGTGAATTATTATTCGCCAAGACGAGTAGGGAGGGGATGTTTAAGGGAAAAGGAATCTTTAATTTTGATAGAGTTTGCAACATTTCCGAACGATCATGTAATGGACAAGAGGAAAAATATGGTTGGCGTCACCTTCATCAAGACCGCACTCGCATATTGAAGAGTCTTTTATGCGTAGTTTATGAAGGAAAGCCTGTGTACAAGAAAAACCAATTCTCAGCCGGCAAATCACGGATGTCGCACTTTTGGAGAGGTGAGTTTTGAAAAACCAAGGTTTGGAGGAAAGGGTTGGTTGTATCTTGGCGTAATATTTACCTTTAACCTGTTTCGATTGTTCCCAGAAGGCTGACCAGGATTCATTTAAGTGGCGCTTTGGAAGAGCAAGTAAATCGTGAGGATGTATTTTAAAAGGAAATACGTCGCCACAAGTAACCGCCTCTTTTGCCAGAGTGTCAGCACGTTCATTACCCGTAATCCCAGAGTGACTCGGAATCCACGCGAGTACTACACTACGATTAAGAGATTGGACCTGAAGAAGGAGTTCCTTTATTTGTAGAATTATCATGATTTGGGATTTGTTATGGAATGGGTTTTGACGAATTGCCTGTAAAGAGCTTAAGGAATCTGTTAGGATGAGGGTGGAATGCAATCTAAACATGTGGCTGTATCTGACTGCCTCAAGGATGGCAAGAATTTCACCAGTGAAGACGGAAGAGCAAGAAGGAGATTTAATTTTTTGGACTATATTCCAGTTCTGATGGAAGACACTGTATCCTACACACCCATCTGTTTCTAGTTTAGAAGCGTCGGTAAATATTAAATGGTAGTTATCATAAGAGTTTGATATTAAGTTAAGAAATTCTGCATTAGGGTTAAGAGAATCTTTAGCTATATTGAAATTAACTATTTTGGGTTCATACAATGCTACTGCAAGTGGAAAACTATATAAAGGAAGTTTAGGATATTGAAAAATTGGATCCTTTATGTTTTTCCACTTTCTTTTCATTTTCATCACTCATTCATCATCATCACATTCACTTTTCAAATCATTTTAAAACAGCTACTGCAACACTTCCACAAATATAAATTGTTACATAGTGAACAATATGGGTTCACTAAGGGTCGCTCTACGGCTGATGCCGGTGCTGTACTCTTAAAGCACATCTATGATGCATGGGAAAACTCACAAGATGCTATTGGTGTTTTCTGCGATCTATCTAAAGCTTTCGATTGTGTACATCACAACACTCTTTTGAGAAAGCTACAACACTATGGTATCAAGTTTAACGCGCTTAATCTCCTTGCGTCATACTTGAGTAGCAGAATGCAGTTTGTGGACATAAATGGAGTCAAATCTACTGGTTCGACAGTAACAATGGGCGTGCCACAGGGGTCTATTCTGGGTCCGTTTTTATTTCTTATTTATATAAACGATCTCGCCTTCTTTGTAAAAGATATTTGTAACATTGTTCTATTTGCTGATGATACATCGCTTATTTTTAAAGTTGACCGTAAGAAAACAAATTTTGACGATGTAAATAGCGCACTCGTGCAAATATCTCAGTGGTTCACTGTAAACAATTTATTGTTGAATGCAGCTAAGACCAAATGCATTAGGTTTACTACCTCTTACTCAAAAAGTAGCGTTACTAAATTGATATTAAATGACAAAAATTTGGACCTAGAAGAATCTACAAAGTTTTTGGGCATTACTTTAGATTCCAAGTTACAATGGAGGCCCCACATTCATAAACTCGCTGATAAACTTAGTTCAGCAGCTTATGCTGTGAGACAGGTAAGACGGCTCACCGACGTGGATACCGCGAGACTTGTCTACTTTGGTTACTTCCATAGCATCATGTCATATGGTATTTTGCTTTGGGGCAACGCCGCAGACATTGAAACTGTATTTGTATTACAAAAGCGTGCTGTGCGTTCCATTTACAATCTAGGACCCAAGGAATCACTTAGAAATAAGTTTTGTGATATAGGAATTTTGACTGTGGCATCGCAGTTTATCCTTGCTAATATCTTATTTGTGAGACAGAATATCAGTCAGTATAAGACCAACTGTGATGTCACTACGTCCACTAGCCGTACAAGAAATGGGCATAAACTAATGATACCTCACCACAGACTGCAAAAAGCCCATGGATCTTTTGCAGGCCTCGGTGTTCGCCTGTACAATAAAATTCCTGACGCTATTGTAAATCTACCCTTCATAAAGTTCAAAAATTTTGTTAAAACTACACTAATTAATAAAGGGTACTACCGCGTCAACGACTATATGTGTGATAATGATGCCTGGAAGTAACTGTCATTTTGTGCCTGTGCTCTGTTCCTTTGGCCCCTTCAATACTATATCTCATTGGCGAAATATTTTGTACGTAGCATTTAGAAAATGTCATATATTGTACACTGTATGTGTGAGCAATGACGCAATGGAGACCTTTAATCGCGGATTTGTTTTTGTTTTTTTTTTATTGGCTCTGTCAAGGTCTATCCGTCATTCTTTGCGTAAACATGTAGCGTGTTTCTCTCATCTTGCGAACTTGCTCTCACTATGCTGTTTAGTGCTTTTTGTAAACGAACAATAATTTAAAAAAAAGCAACTACAGAGTTTCTTGCCGGCTCTTCTCTGTAGAGCAGCCTTCCGAACCGGTGGTAGTTTCGGCATGAATGTGAGTGAACATATAGGGATTGTGAGCGATCAGGGGAGATGGAGGGATTGCAGGAATGAGGAGTTGTGTGTGAAAGGTGTGAATGTAGGTATGACGACTGATAGGTGTGTGTGGAGACTACCACCTAGTGTGGGACAGGGGCTGTAAGATGATAATGGTGTTTGTAAATATGACGATTTATAAGAGTTTTGTGATGAAACCTACGTAAATAAAGTTCCTTTTGAGTTTGAGTTTGAAAGCTATCCCTCCAAACATTAACTAATTTCACATCCACTTGTTTCCTTTTGTTTTCAATCGTTTTACCAAATATTGAATTATTTTGCTTCTTGAAAAAATCTCTTTCGAAATCCGATTTAGCTTTTTGTCTTAGTGCTGTGTTGAGATTTATGTATGGTTCTAAGATTTTTTTTTGGATGAATGATAGAATTTTGTGGATATTTAATAATATAAGACCATTCTTTAAACATTCTTGTAAGTGAACATAGTGGATCACGTATCTATATTTATCATAGAGATTAGCAATTAGTTTAGTATTTTTGCTATCACATGGAATAGGAACAGATAATTTTTCTGGCGCAAATGGTAAATCGGAATGGTCGTCATGTATATCGGGAGGATAATGAATATCAACTTCAAGTATGTACCCTTCGTCACTATCGGCAGAAACGGAGGCAATTTCAAATAAAGCTATTTCAGATTTTGTTAAAAATCTAAAATTTCCTGTAGGAAGCCTTTGCGTCATAGCATGACCATACAAATTGACACAATCTAAGTAAACTAAAAATGTACTAGGTTCTTTTTCATTATAGTCTGGTAAATATTTATTATTAGCCTTTGCATGTCGCAACGAGCATTGAGCAAGTCCTCCTCTAATACCTTTTTCAAGCATTTGATATATTTCTATATCAGATATTAAATCTAATTCTACTTTAGTTAACAAGAGCATGGCGTCCCAGCTTAATGACGGTGATGAAACATAATGACAGGGGTCAAGCTCATAATGACATAAACTCATAGATCGGAATTTCTCAAATATGTCGCACAATAGTAAGACATCACATTTCAAATATAAATCAGTATATTCACCTAAATTCTTAATACTAAATTTAGTCCACACATTTATAGCATGATTGTAATCATCAGAAGACACTATTTCGGACGTGAGTTTATTAAAAAAATTTGAACGATCTGGTAACCGAGTTTCCGTATATCGTTCCCAGGAGTCTATATAATCATAGCAATAGACACCTTTTCTAAGGCATAGTCGAAATAAATTTTCATCAATGAAAAATGATTGCAAATGCTTTAAATCATTGGAATCTAGTGTCTTTACTAAATTGTCTAAACTCGAACTTAAGAAATTAAGAGAATCTATAAATTTTAATTGGACTACTTTTTGAGAATTAAATGGGAAAAATTTGGTAAAAGAACTATATTTTTCCTTGGTTCTTGGAATTAAATTGATACGACCAGAAACACTTGAAAGTTCTTTTATAAATAAATGACAGTCATATCCATTTTTTTTTTTCTTGTGGGTAGTTATAACATCAACAGTAATTTTAATTGAGCTCTTATATTTATTTCAATTAAATACATATTATTAAAGTATTTACATTTACTTATGCAGTAAATCAAGCTACTAACTCACTACTTCTCGTTTTGCAAATCACTTCCACTCTACCTTTACTTTTCATCACTTTGTTTCCACTCAAGAACTATGGACGGGAAAGTTGAAGCTGGATTGGCCGAATTAGAGAAGGTTTTTAGTTCTCGCATGCGTGATTATGACTGCAAACTTCAGGCTGCTACTTCAGCTGGGACCTCCACTCACCCAGATCTGCCATCACTCTCAAGGGACTTCACAGAATTTAAACACTTCATGTGGCAAAGTTTCACGGCCCTGAAGGCCCAAATTGAAATCTTGTCTCTGGGTTTGGATCGACATGAAATGGCAATGCGTCGGAAGGTGCTTCTACTGCACGGTGTCCCGGAAAAAGCCAACGAAAAAGTGACCGATGTATGTCTAAAAATATTCAACACTAAATTGAAAGTCGACGACATAGCACCACATAACATCTCCGTCTGCCATCGCCTCGGGAACACCCAGGGTAAAACTCGTCCAATATTAGTGAGGTTTAGAGACATCGAATCGCGCCATACAGTATGGGACACCAAGACGTCACTGAAAGGTACTGGCATAACGGTGTCTGAATTCTTGACTCGGCCCAGGCACCGGGTTTTTGTTGCAGCACGTAACCACTTCGGGATCAAAAATTGCTGGTCGTCCGAGGGGCGCATTATAATTGCTACACCTGACAAAGTTCGTCACAAAGTTGAGTCTTTTGGTGAGCTGGAACCGCTCATTAGACGTTATCCAATTGCCGCTTTGGCCAGCCCGACCACTGCTACAGCATCATCCACTATCGAGGCTGCGAAGACCTCTGCTAAAGTCCAACGGAAGACAAGAAGACCATAATAGTTTATGTGTGTTCACCTAGTTCATCTTGTTTTTACGTCCTTGTTTACATTTTTCACCGCGGGGTACTTCACTTCAGTATCACGTCATATATCGCTGTCAAACTAGTTACTGATGACTGATGTGCATTGACGTTGCACTCATGGCAATCTTTAATGTGTGCCGCGGTTTTTGCCTGTACTTAATTATGTTTCATATTGTTTTGCTTGCCTGGAAGGCTCCTTTGTTTTTCTTTCTTTGATCGTGAACGTTTTTATTAATATTGCATTCTTTTTTTTATATTACTTTCAACAGTATAGTGAGTTAGTGCTTATTTAATATTAAGTATTGCATAAGTACTCGTAGTTTTAAAGTTTTTTTATATAGTTTATAATTATATATTATACTAGCTTTTGGGCGCGGCTTCGCTCGCGTGGGCTTCTAACCTGTGCTTATCTCGATGCATTTTTTTTTATGAATATAAAAGTGGTTATTGTGACTAAACTATGATAGTTAGATATGTGCTCTCGCGGACTTTTTTGTAGATTTTAATAAGACCTACAAACTCGTAGTACTTCATTTTGTTCTATTGTCAATAGTTTTTGCAGCGCACGCGTAAATAGGTTTTCGATTTTACACCTTGGGTTACAAAATCGCAATTTTCATACGGATCCCTAATTCCTTTGAAAATAAAATATAGCCTATAACCTTCCTCGATAAATGGACTATCTAACACTGAAAGAATTTTTGAAATCGGACCAGTAGTTCCTGAGATTAGCGCGTTCAAACAAACAAACAAATAAACAAACAAACAAACAAACAAACTCTGCAGCTTTATATATTAGTATAGATATAGATTTATTATTTTTGTATATATCTAAATATTTTTGTGTATATGTCATGTCAAACCTATGCACCGATCTTGATACTTTCGAATCTTGCACATCCTCGTCTGATAGTTTCGTCAGTGCGGACAGCGTTGCTTCGGAATTATCCTCCGATGAAGACATTTCATCTATATTTTCCAAACTGCCTAGTAACCTTAATATAGTACATATTAATGTTCAAAGCGTTCCTGCACATTACCATGATCTTCTGGCATACTTTGGTAACTGCCGTCTTGATGCCATCCTCATGTCTGAATCGTTTCTCAAACCATCCCTTGTTTCTGCTCACTATGTTCTGCCCGGCTTCGTACTTATACGTAATGATCGCACTGGAAAGGGTGGCGGTGGTGTCGCCATTTACCTAAGTGTTACTATACCCTACAAAGTGATCAGCGTTTCACCCTCCCAGTACAGCGGTTCCTCTGAGCATCTCTTCCTTGAAATTACGTTACGTCACTCTAAATTGTTACTTGGTGTCTATTACTGCCCCAATCTTAATATTAGCTATTTTGATTCATTTGATTCCCTTTTAAATGATTATGCCTCTCTTTACACCCATATAGTAATTATGGGTGATTTTAATACATGTCTTTTAAAAAATGATGTCCGGTCTCGTAAACTTACTTCTGTATTAAGCTCCTATAATCTTCACATTTTAGGCCTTGCTGCCACTCACCATTCCCCCCCACTGTGTCCCCTCTCTATTAGATCTTATCATTGTGTCTTCTCCCAGTCTGGCTTCTACTTATGGGCAGCTCACTGCTCCTTTCTCTTACCACGATCTTATCTTCTTATCTTGCGATATTCGCCCTCCCAAAAGACAAGTGCAATCTCTCCTTCTTCGGAATTATAGGGATATTGATTTGGAGATATTACAGCGTGATGCTTCCGAGATTGATTGGAACCCCTTATTTAGCTCCACCTGTACTGATGAGAAGGTGCAATACTTCAACAATAGGTTGATACAGCTGTATGACAGGCATGCCCCTTTACGCAGAGTTAAATTAAAACACGTTCCAGCTCCTTGGCTGACACCTGCAATAAAAGAAACAATGGCACGACGGGATAATGCTAAGAAAAAGTGTAAACGCTGTCCTACAGAAATTAATATAAGTCGTTTCAAAATTCTCCGTAACCGCTTTAGTCGTCTGTGTAGGGACGCTAAGAGGCGCCATTTTCATTCCTCTCTTTCCAACCGGAAAGCTACTGAAGTTTGGCAATTTTTGAAATCCAATGGTATTGGAAAATCCTCTAATCATGACTGTCTCAACCTCGATCTGAACTCTCTGAACCAACATTTCACTCTTCCTCCTGTAACGCTTGATACAGAGACAAAATGTAACACTCTTCAGGCTTTGTCAAATAACCCACTTCCCAACTGCCCCCCCTTCACTTTTAGCACCATCACTCCTGATGATGCTCAAAAATCACTAACCGCCATCTCTTCTACTGCCATTGGTAGCGATAACTTGTGCTCGAGGATGCTTACTCCTATTTTGACTGTTGTACTCCCCATCCTTACTCATATTTTCAACCATTCTCTGTCATCTAGCTCCTTCCCTGTATGTTGGAAAAAAGCATATATAATTCCTTTACCCAAAAGTTCTAGCCCTACCCTTCCTTGTCATTATCGACCTATTTCTATCCTTCCTTTCCTCTCTAAGGTACTTGAGCACATTGTTCATCGTCAACTCTCACATTATTTACTTCACAATAATCTTCTTAGCCCCTTCCAATCGGGATTTCGTGCTGGACACAGTACAGTTACCGCTCTTCTCAAAATTACTGACGACATCCGATGGGCTATGGAGAATAAATCTCTCACTCTATTAATACTGCTTGACTTCAGTAGCGCTTTCAACTCGGTTAACTTTGATATTCTTCTCGATACCCTTCAATCTCTTAATGTTTCTCTTCCTTGCATTAATTGGTTTGACTCGTATCTCCGAGGCCGCTCGCAGTGCGTAACTCATAATGAGGTATTATCTGATTGGTTTCCTTTAACCGCGGGCGTGCCTCAAGGCGGCGTCCTATCTCCTTTACTATTCTCAGTATATATAAACTCTGTTACCAGGGTGATATCTTCTCATTTTCATCTCTACGCAGACGACTTACAAATTTACCGCCATTTCTTGAAAGATGAAGCTGCAGTCGCTATATCTGCCTTGAATAATGACTTGATCAATATTAGTGGCTGGGCTAAATGCTTTGGTTTGCACATAAATCCTACCAAATCGCAGGCAATTATTGTGGGCAGCAGATACTATACTTCACTCCTAGACATGACCTCCCTTCCAGATGTGGTACTTGATGGTTCCATTATTGCGTTTGCCGATACTGCCAAAAATCTAGGTGTTCTATTGGATCCTAACTTGACTTGGAGCACACACATCAGTAGCATCAGCAGTAAGGTGTATTTTACTTTTCATTCGCTGAAATATCTCCAAAACTTTTTGCCTATTGAAACCAAAATTCTTCTTGTACAAACCCTTATTTTGCCCATAATTGACTACGCAGACAGCTGTTACCTTGATGCCAACGAGGAGCTCCTAAATAAGCTTGAGCGATTGCAAAATTTGTGTATTAGATTCATTTATTCTTTAAAAAAATACGACCACGTATCTCACTTTCGCAAAATACTCAAGTGGCTCCCTATCCGCCTTCGCAGGAATTCTCGAATACTTTGTGTTCTATATAAAATCCTCTACAACCCTACATCTCCTTCCTATTTACGCGAACGCTTCGCCTTCAACCACCCTGTTGATTTTCCTTGCAGAAGTCACCTTCGCTCTCTCCTTCAATTTCCTTCCCACACCACTGACTTCTATTCCTTCTCCTTTTCTGTGCACGCTGTTCGACTATGGAATTCTCTCCCAGCTGATATTAGAAATTCTGATTCTATTTTCATTTTTAAAAGACGAGTCAAAGAATTTTATCTCTCCTTGACCTAATTCTTTATTATATGTATGTATTTTAGTTTGTATGTATTATATATGATGTTGTATGTATTATATATGACATTATACAACTCTATTTAATATATACCTATATATATATATATATATATATATATATATGTCGGAGATAGCGACGGCAGAGCGATAGAGTCGTCATCATCTTGACTTGGTACGAGGTTTATTACTTGTAACTTTATAATTCACAATATTAACCACAGTATCAATAACAATGTTCAGTTAACACACTTAAATAGACAAACCGACAGGTTCGCAACGGAGAAGTGTCTCGGTCCGTGTCCCAACGTCGACTGACTGATCGAGCCAACCTCACTTTCCATTACGATTCTGTCCACGTGCCGCCATTGCAAAACAACTGACGTCACCGCGTTTGCCGCACTACTGTGTCAACAATCAATTGAGAAACTTAATAAAACGATATCGTTATCCACGACACGGCCATTCTGACGAAGCACACGTCCTCGTGTGTACTTGTAACAAAATAACCAACTGAGGCACATTTTCACGTTCGGCCAACCTGATGGTAATGGTCCGTAATCGTATCTTACGAATAAAGTTAACAGAGATCACGTTAGCATACAAATAATTTCAACAACTTTAACACGAAAGGTTCCTCTAAGCCCATAATCTTTAAATCTCAATACTGATACTTTAAAACAGTAAGTTTAAAGCAAAAAGTACACAACACATGGCCCAGCTGTCCCAGCAGCTAGTGACAATTCACGTGTCACCCATATCGTCATCGCCAGCTTGTTTGTCGAGTACTCCACTTAGGTCGCAGCCTTGTCGCTCGTGTACTGCACCATGTCTCGAAACAGGTCATGGAACCTCTTAGTAGCTGCAAACTGACGCGTAAGTCGTTCCTTAGCTTCGCCCCAGGTCTTGCACAGAGGATAAGACTTCGATGCCCATTTGCGAGCGAAACCATCCATTTACTCGTTCCTTCGTTCGATACGTCACAGCTCTTCAGAATCTATGCGCAGCGCCATCCGCGAGTAATGCCACGGAGGCGGCATAGATGGCGCTAGTAGTACTAAAACGTTAACTCAATACGCCACACGACCATCCTGACAGTCAGCGCGTTCTCGCGCGTCTTTCATTGTCGTTGTGTGTGAAACGTAATAAAAGGAAAAACTCGTACGGTTATCGGGGTGCCCCGAGTCACAAAGCGCCAAGCTTTCAATGGTCAACTGTACGCGAAGCGCGTAGCTCCCGATGTAACAGTACGGGCTACACAAAACACGGAGTTCCGACGTACAGCAACGGAGCTACGTGAAGCGCGGAGCTTCCAATACACTATAGCAGTGTTACACGAAGCGCGGAGCTTCCAATGCACTATAACAGCGTTACACGAAGCGCGGAGCTTCCAATGCACTATAACAACGTTACACGAAGCGCGGAGCTTCCAATGCACTATAACAGCGTTACACGAAGCGCGGAGCTTCCAATGCATTATAACAGCGTTACACGAAGCGCGGAGCTTCCAATGCACTATAACAGCGTTACACGAAGCGCGGAGCTTCCAATGCACTATAACAGCGTTACACGAAGCGCGGAGCTTCCAATGCACTATAACAGCGTTACACGAAGCGCGGAGCTTCCAATGCATTATAACAACGTTACACGAAGCGCGGAGCTTCCAATGCACTATAACAGCGTTACACGAAGCGCGGAGCTTCCAATGCATTATAACAGCGTTACACGAAGCGCGGAGCTTCCAATGCACTATAACAGCGTTACACGAAGCGCGGAGCTTCCAATGCATTATAACAGCGTTACACGAAGCGCGGAGCTTCCAATGCACTATAACAGCGTTACACGAAGCGCGGAGCTTCCAATGCACTATAACAGCGTTACACGAAGCGCGGAGCTTCCAATGCACTATAACAGCGTTACACGAAGCGCGGAGCTTCCAATGCATTGCAACGGTGAACTTAGCAAACTTCCACATGCCTCTCGTTACTCGCCGCTGCTGCAGGCGCTGCTCCGAACTGCTTGCGCCTACTGCCGCGCCAGCTCCTCCGCTGTTGCCACGTGGACACTTCGTTGCCAAATGTCCGGCGGTGCCGCACCTGAAACAGATTAAGTCCGACCGCGGCCTCGGTTCCGCAGAGCTTGACGCCGAAGTGACAGCACTGGCTGCCTTGCCTTTCACCTCGCCTTTGGAACGGCAATCGGACGGTCGGTGACCTATTTTACCGCAGTTGTGAAATTTCACCGTTGCCGACTGAAACTTCGATCGCCTGAAGTCTGGATCTGCTGTCCTATCGCCTTATGTTTATGCTCTCAATCTACCTCACCGATGCAAATCAAGGCATATAATGGTGCCATAATCTTGGAAAACTGATATAACCTGCCGAAAATATGACGCTAGACCGATGAACTGTCAAGCTAAACAAGCACAGCAATCTAAACTTCGTATCGCAAGTAATTAACAGGTAAACATGTAAAAGAATTTCAAATAATATTTTCTTACACCGGTCAAAGCCACACTATCGTAAAGTCGTATACCATACAATATACCCGAGTAATAAAATGGAAACTGCTCACCGGAGTGACGTAAAATTGCAGCTGGTGCGCTTACTACAGATCCACTCACTATTCTTTGACCTGGCTGGCCGCAGTACTGTTGCTCGCCTTCCTGCTGCTCCGCTCAGGGCAGTTAGACCCATAGTGTCCTTGTCCATCACAATGAAAGCAAGTGATCCCCACTTAGTTAATCGCCGCACTATGACTGCAGCTTGTGATCTTCAGTTTAGAACAATCTTCATGTAGCTTAATGTCTCCTTTATAGTGACAATGAATCGCCATTATCGGTTATTTCCATCGCGTACAGAAGCACACACATTATCACTACACTGTTTTCTCCACGTGAGCTGACCGAGTTACATCCCACTTCTGATGTCGGAGATAGCGACGGCAGAGCGATAGAGTCGTCATCATCTTGACTTGGTACGAGGTTTATTACTTGTAACTTTATAATTCACAATATTAACCACAGTATCAATAACAATGTTCAGTTAACACACTTAAATAGACAAACCGACAGGTTCGCAACGGAGAAGTGTCTCGGTCCGTGTCCCAACGTCGACTGACTGATCGAGCCAACCTCACTTTCCATTACGATTCTGTCCACGTGCCGCCATTGCAAAACAACTGACGTCACCGCGTTTGCCGCACTACTGTGTCAACAATCAATTGAGAAACTTAATAAAACGATATCGTTATCCACGACATATATATATATATATATACCTATATATATATATCTTTATATATATATCTATGTTTGTATACACTACACCCCAATATGTTTTATTTCAATGTATCCATTCCTGGGCCTGCTGGAAGAGATTTCTTTAGAAATAAGCTGTGCCCTTGTACAAATGTGTCCTAGATTTCCATGTGTTCAACCTACGTTCTGTATGTGTACATAAATTGTTAAATAAATAAATAAATAAATAAAGATTATGAAATATTATAGGAATAAATTTTACAGAGATATTATTTAAGTTGCATGAATTATGAGCTGGACCACGATATTTACCTGTAAAATGATCATGGTCACAAACAATACGATCATTATTAGAAAAATTTTCTTTACAAATATGACATACTGTAGCAGTCTTAAATGAAAGAAGCTCTTCATCATTCAACGGGGTCATGGCTCTAGGCAAAGATAAAATGTTATATAATCTTTCTAAATCCTTAGCAATAGAATCTACAAACTTTTTTGAACAATATGGACCTCGATATGATACTAAATTATTAAGCTCCGGATTAGTCTCACAGCATATATAATAGGCGAAACAAGTTGCTTCATGAATTTGTATGTTTTCAACATACTGACTTTTATTTTTATCTGAATATTCTCGAAGTAAACTTTCAAAGTCTCCATAAATAACAATAGGAATTCTTTGAGTCCTTATATAATTAGAAAACCGAAGCTTGCTGTTCTCTGCTGGGAGTACTGTTTGCATTCGTGCACAATTATGATTATCTAATTTTGCCTCCGAATCAAAATATATAAAACATTCGTCACATAAGTAAATTTTAGATTTGTGTTTTGTTAATTGATTATGAACTAGTCGCTCAAAATTTTTTATTAAACAGAAATGACTTTTGGGCCCTCTTTCAATTAATAATAAATTTACGTGGGTCAGTTTCCGCTGCAATGTTTTGTATAATGGTCCAGTAATAGCACGTTTTTTTCTAAACCATAAACATTTACACTTATGTGCGGATTCTTTTTTTCGAATTGTTTTATGTCATCAAATGTCGGTGGGAAAGATATACCATTTATATTTAATCATTTAGAGTAATGTGGATAAGATGAAATTCTATTAGCATTATACCGTGCTGGATACATATGTGCTACAATACACCAGAGAAAGCAGTGTCTATCTTTATTGCAAATGTTAAGACATGACTTCGTTTTAAGAATTTTTATCGGTAAAGGTATGTAACTGCCAGCCTTTAGGGGATTATACTTGACTATATTTATTTCTAAATGACTAATCGACTCTATAGCCCAACCGGATTCTGATAATTCAAATTCTGTACACTTATATAGCAATTTTTGCGCACATTCTTCAAAAAATAATTTTGTATTAGTATTCTGAATTACCACATAATATCTTGTATTAAAAGATTTCAATGACAGCTCTTCATTTTTAGGTAACTTGTACAATACAAAAAGCTCGAATCGTATCTTAATCGCACGATGTTTTAATCGCAGCATCTCAATAATCTTGTAAACCATGCTAGAAATTTCTGATAAAAATATCTCTGGTGATATGTTATCTAAACTCATTGATTTTTTTTTTTTTAATTCGTTCCTGATGGAACAGGCTAGGGTCTGAGACCATGCTGCCTAGTCACCAGTTAGCAGTTTTCTTGAGTAGGGTCGATCCAGTTCAATTCATCAGTATGTATATCCATAATATAAGTAATTCCAATAAAATTCATTAGTATTATATTCATTCATAAGTAAGGAAATCCAGTTAAGCCATTAGTATTTATCCATATGTAATCAAATCCAGTTAAGTTCACCAGTTTCTTATTTTCCAAGTAAAGTAAATCCGTTTCAAGTCTTCAATGTATTTTAATAAAATCCACGTTTACAATTTGTTATTTCACAAAATCTTCGGTCAAGTCCAAGTAATTTTCTTGTATATGTTATTTTGTAAGAGCCGAGAGTAAAGTCCTTATTGTTATATATATACATTTTTTTTTTTAATCCAAGATTGATTCCCAACTGACGGGAAGCAACTGATAACGATATCAGCAAACAACTAACCTATAAAACCTTAATTCCTAACATACAAATGCAAATTATATTTATGAAAATCAATGAAAAGATATTTATAATTATACATATTATATACACATGACAGTTCATTTTCTATAAGAACCATGAGTTAAATTTGTCCAACTGTATTATTAATAAAATTAAACAAAGGTAAATAAGTGGAGCTATTTACAAGAAGAGCCTGAATGGAACGCGGTACCAATTCAGGGCTTCCATAAATTTCAATTAGCTCATCCATCAACACAAGGCGCTGAATGCCAAAAATGAGCACTCAAAGAAAATGTGAGCAAGAGACTGCTCTTCTTGAGAGTTACAATGATCACAAAGAGGACTGTGTACAATTTTCAGACGAGACAAATGATAATTTAGTCGACAGTGACCAAAACGAAGCCTGAGTATGGTGGAGTAAAAGTTCCTGTTCATGTATGTATTGGTTTTACAGAACCAAGGTATGGTTCCTATAGGAATATTGTATACTGCGTACCACAAACCTTTATTTTCAATTTGAACTGTATGATTCCAGTGCCTTTTCCAAATATCAGTGGACCTTTTTTTCAACAGAGGAACAATGTCTGTACAAGGAACAAATAAATTGAGGAAACTGCTTGAATCTGGGACATCATCAAAATTAGTTATAGCTCTAGCTAAAAAATCAACCCTTTCATTGCCCATCACACCAACATGCGAAGGGACCCACATGAACAAAACTTTAATGTTATGATGAATAGACAAATGCAACCAAGATTCTTTTATTAATGTTATAAAATAGTTTGTGTTAGCATTCAACCTATTATTTTTGAGATTTTCAATTTTTGATTTGAGATTCTCGTCCCAAGCTAAGCAACTTAATGCTTGTGTTATGGTAACGAGATGGATGATAAACGACTTATATAAAATTTTTTTTTTTTTGTAAATACATACATATTATAGATAGAAATGACACCCAGACTCCGAGCCAGTGCCTCTGGTTTAGACAAAGACACTTGCCCGACCCGGGAATCGAACCCGGGACCCGTTGATCCAAAGGCGGCACATCTAACCACTAGACCAACGAGGTAGTTAAGAGAAAGAAGATCAAAATCGTACAACGCGTGCATTCAGGGATTTGACGATTCATTTACGAGTGTATTACACTCGTAAATAAATCTCGAGACTTTAGCCTAATTATGATTAAATTATTCTGACATACTATAAGTGCCGACATTTCATGTATTAGGATAAGCTTTGGTAGGCGACTCGATACTCACTTTTTCGCATTTGGTACGCATAAGTTCGTTTGCATTCTGAACGCTTGACATCAATATACGTAAACTATAATTTATCGACAACACATGTCATTTCGACCTCACCCTCATCACATTACACCATAGTGGCCAATTCCTATGAACCCAGCAAATAAGAGAGCTGCCTGGGGGCTGACTGCGCTCACGCCGAAGTTATGCCAATCATATCAGAGTTTTGACGCAGAGTGCATATCTCTTGCAACTGCATTATTCACATCTACCCTTTTTTGTTAATTTTGAAGAATTGATCTTCTGTTTGCTTATGTTTTATGGCTTTTATTTTAGGTAAAAGTTGAAGGATTACGCAAGTTTTGAAATTTTTGAATATTTTGAGTACCGTTACCAGTGTTACCATTTGTGGCAGATTTCTGCCATTTTGGCAGATTTCGCTCATAAATTTTATGTGTGGCAGATCATGCTGACTATTTGTAAAAGTGGCAGATTTTGGCAGATTTATAAGATTCGAAGACAATTCACATTACCAAATTCGATTTTGCAATGGATTCGTCTTTTTTTAGAGTAATTACATCAGGTTTTATATATAATTAGATTGAAAATGATTAATGAACTAGAAACTTTGGTTTCATGGCCAGATTATACGGGGATTTCCCAGTTATTAAACAAAGATTTTGCGTCAACTTAAAATGTTGCAAAAAAAATTCCCAACATAGTAGAAGAAAACAACATTCAAAAAGTTGATGATGAACGTAAGAGAAAGAGAGAGAGAGAGAGAGAAAATGTAAGAGACTTGTTAGAATCAGGTGGAAGTAGCTCCACGAGTACAATACTGAGAGTAGACCAATTTTGGGGACCGATTGGAAAAATCCTTGACGCGAAAGGGGCTACAAAATATACAAACATTACAAATTTCGCGAAAGCGTTATTATGATTGCCGATGTCCAATGCTTCGTGCAAGAGCATCTTTTCTCAGGCAAATTTAAACAAAACAATAATACGGAATAGGTTCTTAAAGAACACGGGGACTGCGTCTCCTTTAAACCAACTAGAAACATGATCAAAAAGATCTCGTCAAAATCGATGCACACCGAAAGTGACGATTTGGAGGTAAATGTGGATACTTAAAGTAGTATATGTATAATAAATAAAAATGTTTTTTAAACAAACATTTAACAACAAGTATGTAGTCAAATTCTGAGCGAACCGGAGGATCTTTTAAAAAACAAAATTCAATTATTAAAATTATTTATTAATTATTTAAAAGCGTACAATCGCTACTATGGTCAACTTAGAACTAACTTAACCTATCCGAATCACGGCCCACCATGGGAAGCTTATCTCCGCTTCGTCAGTGGTCCGATACAATTCCTACGAAAGGATATGCTGCGGTTGCATGTAACCGATCGGCATAACAATTCCCGCTAAAAGATAGTGGGCGTATGCTGCGGTTGCATGGAACGGACTGACGTAACTCCTCCCTCCTTAAGTTCGAAGTTCTCTTCTGTGGGAGAACTTCGAAACCACGGTTTACACAGTTTATCATGATATTTAAAGATAGAGAAACAAACTATTAAAATAATTAAAATATAGAGTAACATGGTCCAAATGCTTATGCTATGCACTTCAATAATTGCCCTTTTGGTATCACTATCACTATCACTGAAACTTTTCTTCAGAGCGAATGACAGGAACTTCAGGTCAGCCAGGTCTACGCCTTCCAGGTTTACAGGTGGTGCGAGTCTGGTGTCTTCTGGTGACTGCAGTACAGGTAAGTTTGGAATTGGCAGCTTTGCGTACTCTATGTTTTCCGTGTCCATCTGGTGCATTTTCAGGATTACATCGT
This sequence comes from Clostera curtula, assembly GCA_905475355.2. Lineage (NCBI taxonomy): Eukaryota > Metazoa > Arthropoda > Insecta > Lepidoptera > Notodontidae > Clostera > Clostera curtula. Next base: position 951,620 of record FR997821.1, read on the forward strand.
GGATTTTCACCTCGCAGGAGTCATCTAAGGTAAGTAAATACGTTCCTCGAATCTTTTCGCGAAATATTTCGTCGCTGCAGGTTCTGGTAAGTATCTCTTCTTCTCTACTATAGAGTATCCATCTGTTGGTCAGTACAAATTGGGCTCGGACCTTCTCAATATTTATGGGGATCTGGATGCAAGACGTCAGGTTCTCAGCATACGTCATCAAACTGGTAATGCAGGGATCGCGAACAAACTGGAGCGTCTCTTGGTCGGTGCAGAGGTAAGTGGACTCGTCGACTTCTTCGCACTGGTGAGTGAGCAGTCTGATCTTCGACCCTTTTGCTAATAGGTAAGGATATTTAGGTAATATGACGACGGTGGATTCACGGCGTAGGACAGGTAAGGGAAATAGTTTATAATAGTTATAAGTATCTTTCTCGATTAGAGGTATTTCCAAAAGGTAAGTGATTCGTTTTTCTTTAAAATAAGCTTTTAATGTAATGCTTTGCTCTAACTTAACTAAGTTATCTAAACTAGGTGTAAATACTAAATTTTCTATCCTACTAATATTCTGAAGAAGGTATAAAAGTTGATCAGACTCTATAATAGACTGGTGTAAAACTCCTAATCTACTAAACGATACACTAGTTTCTATCTCGTCTAATTTTGTCTGAATTTGCTGAAAATTATGAATCAATAAATTGTAAGTATTCATGAACTGTATTTCTAAATGCTCTACTTTTAAACCTTCAAGCTTCTTCGCAAATGATTCCATCTTAGTGTTTAATTTAATAAGGTTATCATTTAATATAAATGTAGAATTTGTCAAGAGTTGCATCATTTCATTAATAATTGTTAGTTTTCTATTACTAGCATTCTGTTGAGTTTTAACTTCATTAATTAATTTCTCGTATTTAATGGCATCTTCACTATCTAAATTTCCAGTTATCATTTTAAGAAGTGAGCCAAGAGGATTAATTAAACCTCGCTTGATTCGAACGGTTGGAATAATTTGGTGGAACTTAAATATAGTCGCATTCTTAACATATTCTACTTGTTTTCTTATATCTATAAAATTGTATACAAAATTCTTATCAAAATTAACCTTAACTAACTTATCTAATTCAGAAAGACGTTCAATGTTAAATTGTAAATCGTCTTCTAATGGTTTAATATCTAACACTTTCACAATTGTCCAAATGTCTTTTCTCAAAACTGCGACACCATTTTTCACAGGTAGAACTCCAGGGTTTTTATTTAAATCCTGCAGTTGAAGGGCCTGCAGTTGGCTCATCATGGCTACTGCCAGGAGGACGTGGATGTGCCTGTGAAGGGCGTTTAATATTTTTTAATGGTGCTTTAGTTTGACGGTTTTTCACGCGTATGGGAACTACATTTCTAACAATTTCATCAGTAACTGTGGGAAACTTAATGAAAATCCCGGAAAGTAGTAATTAACTGATATCGTATATTGCAAAGTAATGATGAACAGTAACAGAGACAAGTGACGCGCCATAGAGTAGACAGGCACCACAGACTAATATATTTAATCGATATTATGTTGTGTTTAGTATTGTTCCAACATCCTCCCTTAAACACAACCCCATCTTCGACGAACAAAAAGCCAATTTTGAGTGCGAAGTTGCTTTAGTAAGGGCATCGGCGACCATCACGTCTGTTTGTATATATCGAACATCAATTGCTCCATCAAGTACTTTGTCACGAACAAAATGGTGCCTCACGTCGATATGCTTGGTCCTAGAGTGATAATTGTCGGAACCTGAAAGTTTAATAGAACTCTGATTATCACTATAAATAATCATAGCCTCGCCTTTTATTGTTGGCCAGAAACTTTCTTGAAATTGCTTTAACCATAAAGCCTCCTGCACACATGATGACAAAGACATATATTCTGCCTCTGTTGTAGACAGAGCAACAGTAGGCTGACGCCTTGAGTTCCAGCTGATTGTTCCTCCCTGAAACAAGAATGTGTAACCGGTACAGGAACGCCGGTCATCTTCTGAGCTGGCCCAGTCAGCATCACAGTATCCATGACTCATGTTCTCATCTAGGTTTTGTTTATAACTGAGTCTGTAATCTTGAGTGCCTTTTAAGTAACGCATTACCCTTTTAAGTGCCATCCAATGTTGCATTTCAGGCTTATTATTGTGTTTACTCAATAGATTTATAACAAAGCTTATATCAGGCCTAGTAACTTGAGAAATATATAATAAACATCCAATTATCTCCTGATAAGGAATATCATCTAAAATCTTTGTTTCTTCTGACTTTTGTAACTTAGTATTCAAATCTATTGGTGTTTTTACTGCTTTACAATCTGACATTCCATATTTTTGTAATACTTGTTGTATATACTTCTTTTGATCGAGATAAATTATTCCTCTCTCTCTATCTCGTTCCACATGTATTCCCAAACAGTAACATAACTCTCCAAGATCATTCATTTTAAATTTTTTATGCAATTCTTCTCTTATATAATATTTTGACTTCTGATTATTAGTAAATAAAATTAAGTCATCGACATATATTGCCAAAAATATCATGTTGTCCTTGTTTTCAATTTTATAGTAAATACAAAGATCTTGCTTTGATTGTATTAATCCCATTTGTTTTAATGTAAAATCAAGCTTTTTATTCCATTGCCTGCTAGCTTGTTTTAAACCATATAATGACTTCTTTAAACAACACACTTCTTGTTTTCCATTGCTATACATAGGTGGTTGCATCATATAAATCTCCTCCTCTATGTCACCCTGAAGAAAAGCAGATACTGCATCCATTTGCCATATATCCAAATCATATTTCACTGCTAAAGCAAATAAATATCTTAATGATGCAAGTCTTACAACCGGTGAAAATACCTCAGTGTAGTCAATTCCAAATTTTTGTGAACATCCTTTTACCACAAGTCGAGCTTTGTATTTAACTATCTGGCCATTTTCATTTGTTTTTGTCTTATATACCCATTTGCATGGTATTGAATGCTTATCTGGTGGTAGACTAGTCAGCTCCCATGTATTATTTTCTAATAAACATCTGTATTCTTCATCCATCGCTTCTTTCCATTCTTTAGCATTAGAACTTGATAGTGCTTCTTTTACAGATAGTGGATCTGAAATTTGTGTGCAACACATAAAATTATTTCCCTGCATATTATGCCTTTGGTGTGATCTTAAAGTGATATTTCTCTGGAAATCATCATTGCTATTGCTATCATCAAGAACACTTGTATTTGGATAATATGTGGAGTCGTCAGAACCATTGCAGCTATCAAACGATACATCACTTGTGTGTGTTAATGTGTCATTTTGTGTAGTATTTTGTGGGCTGTTTACATCAGTAGTTCTCTCTTCACACTCTAATGTATCATTAGTAGAACTAAGGGTAATAGAAGTAAGTGGTGGCACTGATACAGGTTCCTGTGTGATATTTTCAGTATTCTCTGTTTTCTCAATGAAAATCACATCCCTGCTGATTACCATCTTTTTACTAACTGGGTCATACAATCTGTAGCCCTTTGTGTTTTCACAATAACCCACAAAAATTAATTCATTTGATTTGCGGTCCCATTTCAAACGGTTTTGCTTAGGAACATGTACCATGGCCTTAGAACCAAATATCTTTAAATGAGAAATGTTTGGTTTCTTACCGGACCATTTTTCATATGGTGTTACCTCATTCAAAACTCTTGATGGTGACCGATTAATAACATAAGCTGCTGTCATAACTGCTTCAGCCCAATATGTTTTCTTTAAATTAGCTTCAAACAGCATACATTTAGAACGCTCAACCAATGATCTGTTCATGCGCTCGGCCAGCCCGTTCTGCTCCGGAGTGTACGGAACGCTGGTTTGATGCTTGATACCAGAGGTTTCTAGAAAAGCAGAAAAATCTTTATTACAGTATTCTCTACCATTATCACTCCTCAAGACTTTTATTTTCTTTTCTAATTCATTTTCTACCTCTTCTTTGAACTTTTTAAACACAGATTTTATATCCAACTTATTCTTTAGAATATACACATATACTTTTCTAGAAAAATCATCTATGAAGGTTATGAAGTACTTTCCTCCTCCTGCAGAAGGTGTCTCCATCGGACCACAAAGATCTGTGTGTATAATCTCTAGCAATTCATTTGCTCTAGAATTAGATGGAGGAAACGGAAATCTATTTTGTTTAGCTTCACAGCAAGGTTTACATACAGAATCAATCTCTTTACTTGATATTTTTATACCCTCAGCACAAACCTCTAACTTCTTAACATCTGCAATATTCAAATGACCCATTCTTTTATGCCATGTAATCAAATCTGTATTACTCTCAAATGTAGAAGCATATGCATTATGAGTTGCTATATTGAGTTTGTACATGTTATCACTCAATTTTGCTGTTGCAATGAGTACTTTATTGATACTATAAATGTTACAGCCTTCACTTGTGAATTCCAGTTTACATCCATTTTTTGTTAATTGACTGACTGATAACAGGTTGGCACTCAACTCAGGAATAAATAAAACATTTCTCACCTGGATCTGATGCACATCATTACATACTTTTGTCTGAATGTTAACTTTACCCAAGTTATGCACGGTGACCGCATCATTATTTGCCACCATTATCTTTTGGATCGGAGGTGACTGTATATCGTACATCCAGTCTGAGCGTCTTGACATATGCATTGTTGCCCCTGAGTCTATATACCAATCATCTGGATTTAATGAACTGTAAGCTGAAAAAATAGCTGAAAAGTTATTTTGATTAATATTCTTTTCTCGACATTGGCTTTTATAGTGTCCATATTTATTACAACTATAGCAACGTGGGCCTTTTCCTTTTGGTTTTGAGTTATTCTGTGAGGTTGTGTTATTTTTTCTGTGCTTCGTGAGGAATGCTGTGGATTCTGATACCTTAACCTCTTGCAACAATTTTGTCTTAACAAAATCTGATGAAATTTTAATGCTTGAACTCTCTAATCCCATAATCATTGGCTTATAATTGTCCGGTAAGCCAGCTAGCATGAGAGTTCCGAGCCATTCATCTCCAACCTCGAAACCAATATTTCGTAATTTATGAGCCGTGCTCATTAATTTATTCACGTACTCCTCGACACTGGCACAATTATCCAACGTTGTGTTGATTAGATCTTTTAATAAGCCAACTTTTCTTGATAGCCCGGAGTCCTCGAAGGCATTTTGAAGGTTTTGCCAAACTTCTCGAGATGACGTTGCATTTTCGATATGAACAAAGTTGATTGGATCTACCAACAAAATTATCTTGGTCTTGGCTTTTAAGTCTTTCTTGGCATCTTGACCTCCAGGATCAACGCAATCCCATAATTCCTCGTGCTCTAAGTACGATTTTACCGCAAACTTCCATGTGGAGTAATTTTCTCTACCGACGAGTTTCGCAATTTGGAGGTTAGACATGTTCATGGTGAAAAATTATTACGATTCGCGACGATTTACTTTTAAACAGCAATACGGTACGACAATATGAACAACGGATTCTACTTTTACGCCCATAACCTGTGGGAAACTTAATGAAAATCCCGGAAAGTAGTAATTAACTGATATCGTATATTGCAAAGTAATGATGAACAGTAACAGAGACAAGTGACGCGCCATAGAGTAGACAGGCACCACAGACTAATATATTTAATCGATATTATGTTGTGTTTAGTATTGTTCCAACAGTAACTACTGCCTTTTGAAAACGTGGCTTATCTTTACTACTTCTTTTATTAACTTCTTTAGCAAATATTGTATCACCAGGTTGGATAGCAAATTGTGTCTCTCCACCTCGTTTTTCAATTATTTTCTCTTTCTGTCGAATGTTCTTTTCGCTTAAATGTTTGTATAGAAATTTAGTTCTCTTTGCATGTTCTTTTATTAACTGTTGCATGTATTCTCTTTCACAGTCTATATTAAATGGGTTTTTAGTATCTGTATGTCCTAATAAAACTTCAAATGGGGTAAAACCTGTTGTTGAATGTATTGAATGATTGTAAGCCATTATAGCGTACGTTATTACGTTTGCAGCGTCTGAGTATTTGTTCTCATACTTTGCTAGTCTGTAAATCTCAATCAAAGTAGAGTGGAATCTCTCTATGAGACCCATAGAGTTAGGATTATTGGGGGTTCCAATATGAAGTTCTACTTTATAAAGGGCTAAAAGTTCTTTTTTTAAGAGGGCGTTATTGAATTCTGAACCGGAATCAGAGCTAATTTTTATAGGTACACCGTAAAAAGAAAAGTATTTAATAAGGGCTCTCACTACTTCAGGGGTAGATCTATTGGGGATTTCTAGTGCTTGACCAACTTTGCTAAATGCGTCAATTACGGTTAAATAGTAATGTCCTTCAATAGAGAATAGATCAATAAAGATTTCTTCCAATGGTTTAGTTTGGGTCTGTGATAGTTGAAGTTTGGGTTTCAGCGGTTTTCTATCGTACTTCATCTTCTTGCAAATTTCGCATGAGTTAATAAAACTAGATATAGTCTGTTCCATATTATGCCAAAAATAAGTACGTCTAATATGTGCTAGAGTTTCTCTTATACCTCTATGACAAGTTTTTCCTGTGTGGTATTTTTCAACTATTTCCTTTTGTTCTAATTCGTCTTCTATATAAACCACTCTTTTAGTACATTCGAAGAATTGAACTGATTCCTTTTTGAATAAGAAAATTACCATTTGTGTAAACTGTTCTCTATGTTTATCGTCTTCAAAGTAAATGAAATACTTTTTATTGTTTCGAATATATTCTTTTAAAAATTGTTTAATAAGATCGGGATGATTAAGGGGTAAATGAACTTCTAAAATTGTTTGCTTTGGTCTGGATAGATTTTTGACTGATAGTCTATCGATTGACCATGAGAATACTAAGATTTGGTTAGGCTTTGTATCAATGGCTTCTTGTAAAATAGGGATACCTTTGGATTCAGTATCTTGACAAGAATGTGCCGTATCGGTAGATGAATTGTCGGCTGTCAAAGTTGAACTAGAAGGGCATGGTATTGAATAAGGCGAACGACATTTTACATTTTTATCTGAATCTGTATCTGAGATAACTATTGCCTCTTCATCGTCTGAAGATAAGGGTGTTGGTTCATTTGGTCGGCCTAGGGTTTTCTTTTGGATTCTACCTAAATTTTCAATTTCTTTTGTTAGTTGTTTTATGTGTTCATTTCTGTCTTCGTCTTTGTCAATGTTAACTTTAGTTGAGGTGTTGTCATCGTTACCTAAGGCGTTCGTTTGGATTCTTGATAAGGCGTCTGCGTTACCATTGCATTTTCCACTTTTATGGACAATTTCAAAGTTGTATTCAGCTAATCTTAGTCGCCAACGTGTTAATCTACTATTTGTTTCTTTAAGAGAGTTAAGCCATGCTAAGGGCTTGTGATCTGTAACTATAGTGAATTTACTACCATAAAGATAGGGGCGGAAGTGTTTGACTGCCCAAACTATGGCTAATAATTCTTTTTCAGTAACACTATAGCGCGTTTCAGCATCATTAAGTGTTCGGCTGGCATAAGCCACTGGTTTGTCATTTCCAATTGGACCTTGAGAAAGGACCGCTCCAAGAGCAAATTCTGAAGCGTCTGTAGTTAAGATATAAGGCTTTTCTGGATCTGGATATTGTAATATGGGGGCATTTACGAGAATTTCTTTACATTTCTGAAAAGCTGCTATATAATTTTCATCATCAATGGGCATTGAGCGTTTTTTCTTCAGTCTAGCTGTCATTGGTTGAGTAATTTTGGCAAAATCTTTGATGAATTTTCGATAGTATCCAATGAGGCCTAAGAAACTCTTTATTTCAGTAGTAGTACGGGGTAGTGGATAATCTAAAATAGCTTTAATTTTGTCGTTATTGGGTTTTAATCCGTCGGTCGTTATTGAATGTCCTAGGTATAATACTTCTTTTCTTAAAAACTCGGATTTGTCAAGTTGCACTTTTAGGTTAGTCTTTCTAAGTCTGTCGAAAACGGTACGTAATTTAGATATGTGTTCTTGTAAGCTGGATGAATATATAATTATGTCATCTAAATATACTAGGCAGTGAATTCCTTGTAGTCCACGTAGTACATTGTCAATTGTCCTTTGAAAAGTCGCTGGTGCTGTCTTAAGTCCAAAGGGCATACGAGAAAATTCGTAATGTCCAGAGTTTGTACTAAATGCGGTCTTTTGTCTGTCCTCTTCTGCTACTTCAATCTGATGGTAACCACTAGCAAGGTCAAGAGTCGAGAAGTAACAACTGCGTCCTAATTTGTCAAATAGTTCGGTAATGTTAGGTAAGGGGTACTTGTCGTCAATAGTAATTTCGTTCAATTTTCGGTAGTCAATTACAAGTCTATATTTCTTTTCGTTGCTAGCATCCATTTTCTTTGGTACGAGGTGCACGGGTGCACTCCAGGGTGAGTATGATTTTTGAATGATGTCGTTTTCTAGCATATTTTCAACTTGTCTATTTATTTCGTCGTTAATTACTTGGGGTTGTCGGTATGGTCTAACAAAAATCGGGTCTTCGTTTCTAGTTCGTATGCAGTGCTTTAATTCATTTGTAAAAGTCAATGGTAGTTTGTCGGAGTGGAATATGTCTTTGTATTCTAAGCAAAGGTTTCTAATACTGTCTCGTTCTTCTGCGTTCATGTGGTCTAGGCGTAATTTGTTAATATTTTCGGTTAAAATTTGGTCTATTTCTAAGTTATTATGGTCTTCTAATTTGTTCAGATTGCATTTTGTTCCGTCATATTTAGTCACTATAAATGGTCTTGTTATTGTTAGAGTCATTTCTTTGTCTAGTGTATTTTGTATGATTGTCGTTGCGTAACCATTTTCACACTTAACTAAAGCAGTAGGCATTCTAACACCTTCACAGAATAATTTATAATTTAGTATAGCATCTCCATTTTCTAGGTTAGTTGGTAATTTAACTCTTTGTTCACAACGTGGGGCTAATTTTATTTCGTTGCCAGGGTTATAGATAATAGGTATAGCTGTTGAATGGGTGTAAAGAATTTCGTTTTTCATATCAATTTTAGCGTCTAATTGTTTCAGAAGGTCACTTCCTATGAGGCCGTCGTAACACCCGTCGACGTCATAGATGTAAAACTTATGCGTTTCAGTACTATTGAGAGTTGGGAATAAAGGTATAACTATAACTTCATCATGTTGGCTAGATGCGTGGGTGCTAATAACTTCAAATGGTTCGTAGTGTTTATAATTTTGAAAATATTCATTTGATTTTTGTGGGCTGATAAAGGATCTTGAACTTCCAGTATCAATCATGAATTTAGCATTGATTTCAGGTATTATTACGTAAGGTAATTTTAATGTATTGTAGTTAAGCTTTATTATTTCAGGGGTTTGTTGGAGGCATCGGTTGGAAAATTCTCCATATTTTGTGTAGCTATGTCTTGGTCGTCTGGTTGTATATTAGTCTCGTAAAATTCAGGGTCGTTATTTTGGTCGTCATAGTCTTGGTAGTAATCTAGTTCAGAATGGTCGTCACACATGTAAGCATTATAATTATTTTCAGGTTCATTTAGGTAAAGTTCGTTCATACGAAATCCTTGAGGTTTAGGTTGTGGAGCTGTACGCATACTAACGTCAGTAGAAATTTGAGGTGGTAATTTTTGTGGAGGTCGGTAACCAAATTGTTGGCCTTGGTTAAACTGAGGTCGATAACCAGATGGTTGACCTTGGTTAAACTGAGGTCGGTAACCAAACTGCTGACCTTGATTGAGTTGGGGTCTATATCCAAATTGTTGACCTTGATTCAATTGAGGTCGGTTGCCAAATTGTTGACCTTGATTAAATTGTGGTCGGTAACCAAACTGTTGCGGTTTCTGACCGAACTGTTGAGGTTGCGACGAAGGTAATTTAATTTGTCTACTATGGGGTATACCAAATTTAAATTGGGGTTGAGCCTGATAATGATTTGCAGAACTAGGGTTGTTAAATTTATGATTCTGTTGGTTATGTGAAAAGAAAGGCTTCATACCAAATCTCTCTGTAAATGGGTTTTGGTTAGATGGCTGGGGCCTTGCTGGTATTACATTCTGAGATTTTAACATTCTATTGCGTGTGTTATATTGGTACATAAAATTGACTTCTTCTAGTACTATGCTTAAGGCATTTTCTAAGGAATTTACACCTTTTAATCTTACAATACGAAGTAAATCCTCCGGTAAGTTGTATAAAAACACATTCATTGATAAGTGATCGTATATTATGACTTTGCTTCGACGAAGATTTATGTCGTCGATCAGGTTCACCTTAGCAATTAAAGTGCTTTTAACATTTTGTATTCTATTGCAAAAGTCTAAATATGATTCACCATTATTAATTTTAAGAGTTTCTAATTCTATGGCTATGCACTCTTCTGAGCGCGGATCGCCGAAGTGCTGTTCTAAAGCAGTTTTTAAAAGAGGCCAGGTATCCAAGTCTTGGCGCTCACTAATAAGTGCGGCTGCTCTACCTGATAATCTTGATGTAATAACATGGAATACATAAAGATCCTGGTCAGAATTTCTGTCTACTCTACAACAATTAATAACGTATTCACATTTTCTTATGAATAAACTAAGGAGCTTTTCATCCCCGTCAAATTTTGGGATAACGCTCGCAATCTCCTTCGGGATCTGAACTATATTATTCATATTTATTTCTTTATTATATTTATTTAACACGATTATTATATTATTTAATTTTTATATAATATTATATAGCTATTTATTTAGTTTCAATTTATTTATATGTCGGAGAATTAACTATTTAATTAAACCTTTTAATTTGAGCAGTGGGTTCAAGGTACCGATCTTAACTACACTCCAGCATTAACACACCGCACCGCAACACTGTTTCTATCATAATGCGCGATCCACCGCGATCGCGCTCCTTTTATAAGTTTTAGCCGAACGTCAAGATGGCGCCTCGACCCCGCTCGAGGACTACCCTCCGCTCTGACAATGTAAAATAATATAACGTCTTCTTTTAAAAAGATGACAAACTAAATTGAATAGAAAAATCTAACAAATTAAACTAATTGCAATTAAGATTTAACAAAGTATTTTCTAGGCTAATTGATATCGTCTATATGTAACCAGCAATCATCTCCATTCTGACTATTTCCTCCGACACGGCCACCCTGACGTTTCACACGTCCTCGTGTGATGTCTGTGTGCGTGTGTTATCTGTAAAGATACAAACAAATTTCCGGGCAACATGGCTCGGCCACTCCTGACCAAGTAGAATACGGTCCCAAACATTTATGTAGTCTGATATCAAACGTCAAACTCTCAATCCCAACGAGCGTCCAATCCCTGTGCACCCCCACGCCGTCCACCAAACAGACTCCACACTAACGAAATGGCCACCTCGCCCTTTGCCATCCACCTGGCCACCCCGCCCTTCACAGTTCATTGGGCCACCTCGCCACTCGTTGTCCACTTGGCCACCTCGCCCTTTGCCATCCACCTGGCCCCCCCGCCCTTCACAGTTCATTGGGCCACCTCGCCACTCGTTGTCCACTTGGCCACCAGCGCGACAAGAACCGGCTGCTATCAAACGCAATTTACAAAAGGAATATTGCGATTATTACAAAAATCATCAAACCCTCCATTCGCGAAACACCGACCCGGGTCTGCTATTATTCGCACAGGCGCCTAGGCGCGCCAAAGTGATATAGATGCTTTAAGTGCGCAAATGGCAGTCTCACCGAGCTTTCCTGTGGCATCCACATGAATTGTGCGCATAGGGATGCCGACCCTTGGTATAGGGTGCAGCTCGACTTGCCGTTCACCACCACTTGACTAAGCCACTTTACAAGTCACACAATTCTGAACAAATCTTCTAACATACCCCGCCATATTAGGAAACCAACAATGTTGGCAAACCCTCTCTAAGGTTCCATCCCACCCCAAGCGAACAATCGACTCATGGACACGACCCATCACCGACCAACGGAAAGCCCCAGCTAGGTACTATTGGCAACCAAATGTCACGGCCATTTCCCCGATTCCCTCCATACAGCACATCCGATCGTAACTCACAAATTTTACAGCTCTCCGAATCAAGATCATCGTTTTCAAGTTCATGAATAACTCCATTGCACTCAGGGTCCAGTCGTTGCTCCGCTTGTAACCAGTTTGCAGATAACTCGGTAATATTGACGCGCTCTTGCTCTCTATGGTTTACTTTTTCTAAAACGTTGGGTTTATTGACCGAGCTGCCAGTCAAACTGACAATGCCATTTATCCTCCTTCCACCAAGCTCAGACGCAACACAATGTTTGATGAGAGAGCATTCGGCACCAGAATCACAACAATATAGATACGACTCACAAGTGTTCATCAGCTACCGCTGGGACTGCTAACATATCAAACTTCCACACGCCTCCCGCCACTCGCCACCGCTGCAGGCGCCGCTCCGAACCGCTCGCGACTACTGCCGCGCCAGCTTCTCCGCTGTTGCCACGTGGTTGCCACGTGGACACCTCGCTGCCAAATGTCCGGCGCTGCCGCACCCGAAACAGACCAAGTCTGACCGCGGCCTCGGCCCCGCAGAGCCCGACGCCGAAGTGACAGCACTGGCTGCCTTGCCTTTCACCTAGCCCTTGGAACGGCAATCGGACGGTCGGCGACCCATTTAACTGCAGCTGTGAAACCACACCGTTGCCGACCGAAACTTTGATCGCGTGAAATCTGGATCTGCTGTTCTATCGCCTTATGTTCTCAATCTACCTTAGGCTCTCAATCTACCTTACCGATGCAAATCAAGGCATATAACGGTGCCATAATCTTGGAAAACCTTGATACAAACTGCCGAAAATATGACGCTAGACCGATGAAAGCCTAACGCTAAAACACCCCGTCCAATCTAAATTTCGTATTGCAAGTAATTAACAGGTAAAACATGTAAAAGAATTTCAAACAACATTCTGTGTGTTTTTTTTTTAACATTTTGGCTAAACGCTCAAACGTTTCTACACCTGCCCCTGCCCACACTCACAATGTTGTGATTGCTTTAGGTTGGTGTCACTCTAAATGTCAGTCCGTTGGACGTCAGTCTCTGACAGCTACTGGCGCCACCTGGGCAGTTTGATGTGGCAGTCCTGACCATTTAGTTGTCCTTAACAAATCGAGGTGCATCTGTTAAATAGTTGTTATAAAATCAAACCCCAATTAATTTACTGCTATTGGCAAATATTACTCAATTCTCTTTTCATAATAACCGGAAGCGAAACCAGCCCTTAATATCGGCTCGTGTTCCAGCAACTTTACGAACGCGCAATCCCTATCCAATCTGTGGGTTTGTCCACGACGTATGACGGCCAGACGAGTAACTACAAATTACCCCAAGTAAAACATCAACGTTAAGTTTGGCATTTGCCAGTGAAATAGGCCATCCATTGTATTTCTCATTGTCTCGCCACGCCGGCCTACGCAAATGGACCACGTGGCTCACCGTGTTGTGTTGGCATACGGGCACGTGGACTGACAAAAGTTTCGACCCCTGCGACTTCCCCTGTAGGCCCCCATATTCCTTCTGTTGGAAGGCATGATAGCCTCCCCCTGTAACAGGATCCCCCCTGCGGCCGATCTCAGGTGCGGCCGCTCGAGAGACTCTTCTCAACGCCAGGATCCAGAGGCACCCCTGGAGCCCGGACGCGAGCGAGACCCGTTCCTCGAGCCCGGCCTCCTGCGGAGCTGACCACGCTGTAGTGGAGTCCGCCTAGCAATCCAGCTGAGGCGGGACGGTCCCTCACTACCCCCAATTATTCCTCTTTTACCTGCATTTCTTTTCGTTAAATAAATACAATTTACTTTGCATTCCACGGGTTCACCCAAGAACCAGAACGTTCCAGGGTTCAGTTAGGAACCAGTATGTTACCCGCCCGGCACCCAAACTGGGAGGCCGGAACACAACTACACTTAACTAAAGGACCCCGGGACCGACACCTCTTTATAACTGGAAGAACCCAACCATCGTCGTCGGCTCAGGGATCCGGGACTCCCCACAGTCCCTGGCGCCCCTTAAGTATTAGCAACTAGAACAGTGACCAAAATTTATGAAGTTGACTTGATAGACGTTTGTCAGAGACCGATCAAAGTCACACTATCGTAAAGTCGTATACCATACAATTTACCCGAGTAATAAAATGGAAACTGCTCACCGGAGTGACGTAAAATTCCAGACCCACTCACTATTCTTTGACCTGGCTGACCGCAGAATTGTTGCTCGCCTTTCTGCTGCTCCGCTCAGGGCAGTTAGACGCGTAGTGTCCTTGTCCATGACAACGCAAGCAAGTGATCCCGTTCACTTGGTTAATCGCCGCACTATGACTGCCACTTGTGATCTTCGGATTAGTTAGAACAATCTTCATGTACCTTAATGTCTTTCCATCGCGTACAGAAGCACACACATTATCACTACACTGTTTTCTCCACGTGGGCTGACTGAGTTACATACCACTTCTGATGTCGGAGAATTAACTATTTAATTAAACCTTTTAATTTGAGCAGTGGGTTCAAGGTACCGATCTTAACTACACTCCAGCATTAACACACCGCACCGCAACACTGTTTCTATCATAATGCGCGATCCACCGCGATCGCGCTCCTTTTATAAGTTTTAGCCGAACGTCAAGATGGCGCCTCGACCCCGCTCGAGGACTACCCTCCGCTCTGACAATGTAAAATAATATAACGTCTTCTTTTAAAAAGATGACAAACTAAATTGAATAGAAAAATCTAACAAATTAAACTAATTGCAATTAAGATTTAACAAAGTATTTTCTAGGCTAATTGATATCGTCTATATGTAACCAGCAATCATCTCCATTCTGACTATTTCCTCCGACATATATAATTTATCTTTTAACTTATATGCTATTTAAAAGAACCACGAAACACTTTTCGATTTTCAGAAATAGCGTTCTAAGCTCTAGATTTACCTATAACTATATGAAAAGGATAGGACTTTGACTGGGAATAGCTATTTGGGTCTACTCACAGACTGCCCATGTCCCTCGGTTGAGTCTAAGCTTGTAGCTATTCTTCCTCCGGTAACTCACTCGTGATGCACTAAAAAGTTCACTTTTTAATGTCCTTGACAAAATTTATTTGGTTCGCGGATTTCCGTAAAACGTTAGAACGTACGACGTAACACTTACTATTTTCACAAGTTTTTCGCGTCGCGGAAATCCTACCGGCTGCGCCAGTCAAATTCTGAGCGAACCGGAGGATCTTTTAAAAAACAAAATTCAATTATTAAAATTATTTATTAATTATTTAAAAGCGTACAATCGCTACTATGGTCAACTTAGAACTAACTTAACCTATCCGAATCACGGCCCACCATGGGAAGCTTATCTCCGCTTCGTCAGTGGTCCGATACAATTCCTACGAAAGGATATGCTGCGGTTGCATGTAACCGATCGGCATAACAATTCCCGCTAAAAGATAGTGGGCGTATGCTGCGGTTGCATGGAACGGACTGACGTAACTATGTTGTTAAATGTTTTTATTGATTAATGAAATTTAATTGAGTTCGTTGTGTATTTTTTTCATTTCTATGAAGGCATATTTTGGGCATTTTTGGCTTTAAGTGTGGCAGATTTTGGCAGATTTTTGGCCCAGTCTGTGGCAGATTCTTCATTTGTGAGATGGTCACACTGACCGTTACCTCAGAATAGTCTCGCGCGGATTTGTATTTTTTTAAATCTATACCTAAATTAATGTGAATATTAATAAATCAGTGACAATGCCCCCAAAGGGAAGTAGTATCGCTTGGGATAATTTTATTGACAAAGGCCAGCCGAGTGTAAAATATGTAAAACTCAGCTTAGTTTTAAGAGCACAGTATCAAATTTAACGAAACATTTAAAAAAAAGACACCCGCTAGTAAATTTAGTGCCAAGAAATGTTCCTACCCTACTCTTAACTCTTGACCCTGTTCCTGGTCCCAGTGTACCTTCAACATCAAGTTCCAGCACAAATATACCCGTAGCTGCAGTAATAGAACAACCAATCAGTACTGGCACGGTGCGTGTAGTCCAGACAGGTGCGAAGAATATAGCATCATATATTTATAAAAGAAATGCTGAAAAATGCAAGTCCGATGTAGATAAGTTGATTATGGATTTGTTTATTCTGGATTTCCAACCCTTTAGAATTTTGGAAGATCAAGGGTTTCGTAAACTAATTCAATCGGCGTTCCCATTTTATGTAATTCCAAGTAGAAAATATTTTTCTAATAATTTGCTACCCAGCCGTTACGAAAGTTTACGCGTATTAAAAATGAACGAAGTAGAAAAGGAAGTCGTATCAATTTGTATCACATCTGATGTATGGACGTCAAGTGTCAACGACTCGTACATGGCCATAACTGGGCACTATATTGACACTAAAGAATGTACCATGAAATCAATTTTATTGGAATGTGTACTTCTCGAGGGCTCACACACCGGTGTCAATTTAGCGTCTGAAATGTTGCGAGTCACTGATGAGTGGAAAGTGACTCAAAAAATCATTTTAGCAGTGACTGATAATGGTGCGAACATAAAAAAAGCTGTTGAAAAGGATTTAGGATGGAAACATTTCGGCTGTTATGCTCACACGCTAAATTTGGCAGTACAAGAGGCACTTGACAATTCGGGAACAATAACAACGTTGATTAATAGGGTCAAAACAGCGGTTGCTTATTTTAAAAGGTCTACTCAGGCGTGGGAGAAATTAAAAAAATTTCAAGTGCAAGCAGGTAAAAATGTCAAAAGGCCGTTACAAAATGTAAGCACAACATGGAATTCCACTTTTTATATGCTGCAGAGGTTTGTTGAGCTGAGGGAGGAAATCAATAGCGCACTCTCAAACTTAAATGCCACAGCTCTGTCCCTAACTGTGATAGACTGGGAAATATGTGAAAACCTATGCAAACTTCTTAAACCTTGTGAAGAAGTCACAAAGGAAGTGTCCGTCCAAAAGTACGTAACTGGCAGCATAGTGATCCCTATTACAACTGGACTTTTGGCATCATTAGAAAATATAGACACACAAAATGACCTCGTTGACATACAATCCTTACAACAGGATTTAATAGGTGCATTAAAAAGAAGATTTGGTAATCTAGATAAAAGTAGAACATTTACGATTTGCATGTTTCTAGATCCTAGATTTAAATTATATTTTGAAGATACCCAAGTAGCAGAGAGTACCAAGCAACACGTCATACAATTAGTCACAAGTCTCATTAATAAGAATGATGACCAAGTTCTGCCACTTAACGAAGAGCAGGCATTATCTGTACTTACACAGACGCAATCAAAATCAACAATCTGGCGTCACTATAATGAAAAAATGCGTACTCTTCAACCGAAAGGTACTGCACAGTCCCGTGCCATTATTGAAGTCCAGAGATATTTAGAGGATGCGATCATAACTCCAGACGACAATATCTTACCTCTTGACTGGTGGAAACAACAAAAAACTGTTTACCCCAACTTGTACAATTTAGCCGTAAGAAAACTTAATGTAATGGCAACAAGCGTTCCATGCGAAAGAATATTTTCTGCATGTGGTGTCTTGCTAAATGATAGGAGAACAAGACTTGGGCACAGAAAAGTTCAACAAATGTTTTTGAAACAAAATTCAGATTAAAATAATACGAAACGTAGACGTAAAAAAGTACTTAATAAAATTTCCTTTTTAAATAACCCTTTTTTGCATTTTAACACAATAAGATTTCAATACAAAAAGATATCATCATCATCATCAGCCCATATTAGATCACCATAGCGCCGTGTCTTCATCTTGACGCATCCAGCTGCTGCCCGCAACCTTTCGCAGATCGTCGCTCGCTAAAAGGTATACTTATTTTAATAGTTATGTTAAATTTAAATACGCCATCTTACGAAGGTTGAACATCGGGTCTTTCGAACTAAATCGAAATAATTGTTTTTACACAACAGTTTATATTATATGCGTACAAGTGTAACTTCATTCTTATTAAGATGACAGTCCTAAGCCTGTAATAAGCATGAGAAGGGAGATACCAATTCATTGAAAGAAAACTAATTATTTTAATGAATAAATAAGATAATTTTTTGTTCTATTAAACTGTTATCATTATCACAAACAACACTTCACAGTTTGCTAAGTGCTTAATCCCACTCATTCAAATAATTATCCAACGATCACAATAATCAAATCCTAATAAGAAACTTGGATCAGAACTTGAGATTAGGAATAGGCAGATTGAGATTGCTTGCTAAGTATTGGTTGTGAATGAAATTAGGAAGATTATGTGGATTAGGTATTTCTTAAGATTAGGAACAGGTGGATCTAATATCTGATTTACCTAGTACGACCCATCTCTACCTGGCTGAAACCAAGTTATAAATTTAACTTGGTTTCAGGTTATAGAGCTGTTCGAGAAGATAGATTTGATGGGTATGGCGGTGTTGCCATACTGATCAAACATAATCTTCCCTTTAAAATTGTAAATATTCCAACACATTCTAATGATTTTTCTATAGTAGCTGTTAGTGTAAATAATATTTGTTTTGTTTCCGTGTATATTCCAAGGCCTTCTTCTGTTTTACTGAACGAAATTTATAATATTTTGTCCAATTTACCAAAACCACTTTTGGTTCTTGGTGATTTTAATTGTCACCATGAGTCATGGGGCAGTCATATTTCTAATCTGAATGGATATGAACTTATAAATATATTAGATTCACTCAATTTATGCTTATTGAACGATGGTTCACCGACACGCCGTAGCTCTCCTAATGAATCTGCAAGCGTTGTAGATTTGTCCGTTGCTTCTCCAAATTTAGCTTCATCTCTTCACTGGAATACACTTACATCCACCTATGGTAGTGACCATTTCCCTATAATTATTACCTTTCGAAATATGCTTGTGCCCTTGTGCTAGATATAGGTTACCAAATAAAACAGATAATTTCAATAGATGGCAGATATTCCATAATAAAGTCCTTCTAAAATTTTCCTCCTCAAATTTACCTCCTCCTGTTGATGGTAATGAAACTATTTGTGCCAAAGCTCTTAGTGACGCTATGATAGACGCCGCTAATGAATCTTTTCCAAAAACCCACTCTTATAGGCACAAAATACCATCCCCTCCATGGTGGGATGAAGAATGTACGGAAGCGATACAAAAACGGAAAGTAGCAGAGTCCCAATATAACAATAACATGTCTACTGAACATTATGATAGTTTACTTAGTATTATTGCGTCCACTAAAAAGCTCCTACGACAGAAGAAATTACTAGGTTGGCAAAATTTTTGTAAAACCATTTCTCCTAGTTCAAAGCCATCAGAGATCTGGGGAAATATTCGCCGTTTTAAATCTGCGTTTAATAATCCAAGTTGTTCGAATAGCATACTCCCGTCCATCCTTGCTGAGGAATATTTAGACCACTTAGCTCCTCCTTGGGTCTCACTTTGCACAGAAAATCTTATCACTCATGTACAATCCGAATTAAATAATAATACAACATTAACATCTCCTTTCTCTTTAAATGAATTAAAATCCATTTTGCCCCATCTAAAAGATTCTGCTCCTGGACAGGATGGTATACATTATTCCTTCTTTTCCCACGTTAGTGATGATGTTCTTTCTTTTTATTTAGATATTGTTAATTTAGTTTTGAGAACTAGTGTTGTGCCTGCACATTGGAAATCTCAAATAGTTCTCCCTTAACTTTAAAATAATAATAAAGATCCTGAAAATGTGTCTTCCTATAGACCAATAGCACTATCCTCTGTATTTTTAAAATTAGCTGAACATTTAGTTAAGAACAGATTAGAATGGTTCGTAGAACACAACCAATTACTGGCAATCAGTCAATTTGGGTTTAGGAAAGGGAAGAGTACTACTGACAACCTCAGCATTTTCCTGACGGATATTCGATTGGCCTTTTCTGAAAATAAATATCTGTTTTATCGGCATTCCTTGACATAAACTCCGCGTATGATAGTGTCCCGCTACACATATTAAAAGATAAATTAATACAGTTTAAAATTCCTGTTTTACTTACTAATTTTATTATAAACGTGCTAACTGAAAGATCAATCTGCTTGCTGTATCTATCTAGGGGACTTCCACAAGGATCAGTTTTAAGCCCTCTCCTTTACAATATCTTCACCTATGACCTAGAATCCTCTCTTAATAACTCTGCTATGGTCCTGCAATATCCAGATGACCTCTTAATATATGTCACGGACAGTGCCATTGACACAGCATGTTCTTCTTTAACACACTCCTTATCTTTACTCAAATCTTGGCTGGATGGCAATGGCTTAGAATTGTCTCCCTCTAAAAGCTCTGTTGTGTTATTTTCTAGAAAACGATTACCTCCTCCCATTCATGTAACTTTTAACAATATTACTATCCCGGTAAAAGTAAAAGTCAAGTATTTAGGAATTATTTTGGATTCCAAGCTTAATGGTAACTACCATTGTGATTATATTGTTACCAAATGTGAGCAATATTTAAATATGCTCCGTTGCCTCACTGGAGTGTGGTGGGGAGCACATTCGTTTTCCTTAAAACTGATTTATAATGCCCTTATTAGAAGTGTCTTAGACTACGGAACCTTTATTTTTGAACCGTTCAGTGCCGCTGCTTCAAAAAAATTAGACTCTATCCAGACAAAAGCTTTAAGAATAATTTGTAATGCTATGAAATCAAGCCCTATTAAATCTATGCAAATTGCGTGTGGTGATCCTCCTCTTCATTTGAGACGACAATACCTGTCTGATAGATACTTTTTTAAGAGTTTACAATTCAGAAATCATCCACTTTTTAATAAAATTCATTTATTATCTAATTACATAGATTCTGCCTAGTATTGGTCGCATAAGGCACCTCCCTGTTTAGTAATTAGTTACAAAAAATATCTTTCACTTTCAGCTCCCGTCTACAACTCTTTAATGTTTTCTTTATACACTACGTCTTATGAGGCATTGTTTGTATCCCCATGTATACATTTTGATCTGGGTATTAGAAAAGAATCTCTTTTTGTCAATACTCAATTAAATTCTATACTTGACTGTAAATGGAATGGGTTCAATTACATTTATACCGATTGCTCTAAGTTATCGCATGATGGTTTTGTGGGTGTAGGGGTTTATCACGATCAATATGATATAGTCCAAAAAATAAAGCTTCCATTAGAATCAACTGTGTTTACAGGAGAATGCTTTGGCATTCTTAAAGCTATAGAATATGTATTATTAATGAAGTTGAAAAACACATTAATTTTAACGGACTCAAAGAGCTCTCTGCAGGCATTACAAAAATTCTCATTCAAATCATCTAATCACATTTTTGTACAGATTCGAAATCTACTCCTCCAGTGCGTTTACAAGGATTATAATATCTCATTTGGCTGGATTCCTGGTCACAGTGGAATTCATGGCAACGAAAAAGCTGATCTCCTAGCCAGAGAACCTAATGTCCGGTTAAAACCGGTATGGTTTTTTAAAGCTAAAATTAATAAAGTTGCTACATCAGTTTTGCTACGTATGTGTATTGGTCATGTATGTACTCCTGCTCATTTATCAAGGCTTGGAATTGTGGAATCGCCTACTTGTGCATGTGGTGAAGACATTGTGGATTTAAACCATTACTTCTTTTCCTGTTCCTTGTATGACCGTTCAGTATTCTTTGATAGTCTTTATTCTCTTAAAATTCCTTTTCCTTCTTCTATCCTATCTTTACTCTGTTCTAATAATTCTAATAATTTATCGGATGAAAACACCTACAAACTACTAAAACCAAACAATTAATTACTAAATACTCCGACTCGCTTGAATTAGGCGCAAAGGCACTCATTCCCTCGTGCATAAAACCGCCTAAACTGTATGGACTACCTAAAATACATAAGCCTGGTTATCCTCTGCGCCCCATCGTAAGCCAGATAGACTCGCCCACCTACAAACTGGCACAACATCTGGCCAAGTTTCTATCTCGGCTTCGGGGTCATACTAATACCTATGTCAAGGATTCTCACCACTTCATAAGCCAGATTGAAAATCTACACCTGGCAGATGAAGAGATCATGGTCAGTTTTGATGTACAGTCATTATTCACAAATCTCCCACTACATGACTGCATTGAAGTTGTCAAGAGGAAGCTAATTGAATATGATCTGCCTTTGGAATATGCAGAATTATTGGAACATTGCCTCACATCCGGCTATTTATATTGGGATAGCAAATACTATCTGCAAATTGATGGTGTGGCCATGGGCTCCCCAGTATCCCCTGTGGTCGCAGACATATATATGGAGGACTTTGAGGAGAGAGCCCTCTCCACTGCATTGGCTACGCCGAAGATTTTCAAACGGTATGTTGATGATACTTTTGCCATTCTATCCCATAACCAATTACCTGCTTTTCTTGAACATCTAAATTCCATTAACAATAAGATTCAGTTTACTATGGAACCAGAGAGTAGCAATTCATTAGCCTTTCTTGACATATTAATCACCAGGAATCCTGACAACTCATTAGGCCATACTGTATATAGGAAACCTACCCATACAGACAAGTATCTCAATGGCAATTCACACCACTATCCATGTCAGTTAGCTACCGTAGGCAAATCTTTGTTACAGAGAGCACGGGGCATCTGTGATAGCAACCATCTGGAGGAGGAGCTTCTGCATGTCAAATCTGTCCTGCGGAGCAACAACCTTAAACTCCCACGTATGCGTCACAGAAGCCAGCCCAAAGCACCTACAGTTGAGCGACTACCTGCTGTCTTGCCATATATCAAGGGTATCACTGATAAAGTTGGAAATATTCTGAAACGTGCTTCAATAAAAACTTATTTCAAGCCACACAGGAAGATCAGCCAACTTTTAAGACCAGTGAAGTCTAACATCCCCCTACAAGATGCTGGTGTGTATAAACTTGACTGTGAGTGTGGATTATCATACATTGGGCAAACAAAGAGAAGTGTCGGTATCCGCATAAAAGAACACATAGCTGACATGAAAAACAGACGCTCGACCAAGTCTGCAGTTTGTGAGCACACATTCAACAAGACCAACCACTACATCCACTTTGATAGACCGCAAATCCTTGCCAAGGAAAATCATTACATTCTAAGAATGATCCGCGAGGCTATTGAGATTAAAAAACATCCAAATTTCAACAGAGAGGATGGTTGGCAAGTACCACCTGCTTGGGATCCAGTCATTAAATTGATCAAATCTTAAGCAAAACACTCATCTGCAAGGCCTCTGGACACCGTGAGCGATTTCTGCGTGCACAGGGAACGTTATCAATAAAACAAAATTATAGGCGGTAGATTTTAACTGTTTCTTTGTACTTTTGAAGACAACTGTCATCTAGTCTCTCCCGCGACCACGACTGCTGCAAAGCATTCGAAACGTCGGGAATTAAATAATGTAATATACACGCGATAAATCCGTTAAAAAGTGTTTAATTTCAATGTGTAATAATCGCGTAAACCTAAGAAATCATTATCCTTCCCGAATTTAACCCCTCTGAAAAGAACCAACGTATAGATATTTGGCTCAGGAAGGTGAATGAATGCGCACAGGTTTACGGCTGGGATGAGAAGACATTGGTTCATTTCGCTATGCAAAAGCTCACTGGGTTAGCTAAAACCTGGTATGAAAGCCTCAATACCATATTGTTTACTTGGGCTGAGTGGCAGATTAAGTTAATGAATGCTTTCCCTTCTGAACGAAATTACGGCCAAATTTTAGAAGATATGTTGAAGCGAAAAACTAGACTTAACGAATCAATTGAAGTATATTATTATGAAAAACTGTCCTTACTAAATCAGTGTGAAATAATGGGTAGGCGGACCGTCGATTGCATAATTCACGGCATCTGTGATAGAACCGTTAGGTCGAGTGCCTTGGCACTACGTTGTGAGCAACCAGATCAGCTCTTAAAATTTTTGTTAAGCAACAATAAAGAACTTTCCACTCAGTTACCCCAACTTAGGGATAGAAATGTTAGCGCAGTAGATGAAAAATACGGTAATAAGTCGAGTCCGAAGATTAATCTAAATTTGTATTGTTATAACTGCAAGGAGAAAGGGCACCCACATTCCAGATGTCCTAAGCCACTAATCAAATGTAGCTATTGTAACAAAGTGGGACATACACTTCAGGCGTGTCGAAACAAGCAGGAAACAGGGCAAACAAAGGTTGACCCCGTAACGAAAACCATGCGAATCTCTAGTTCTTGCCCAAGTAGGAAATTTCTAAAAACAATAAGTGTTCAGGGCTTCCAAATGGAGGCATTCGTTGACCTGGGCAGTGAGGTAACACTTATTAGAAAGTCGGATTTTTCGAATCTTGGGCTCGATCATGATCGTGTCACGTCGACAATGAAGGGTTTTGGTAACAATCTTGTACAATCCATGGGATCCGCAAATTTAACAGTCATTATCGATGGAGTAGCTGCTACTGTCTCATGTAGGGTTGTAGAAGATCATCTGCTTGAGAAGCCAGTGCTAGTTGGTCAATCTCACTCTGAGCAACCACATATTGTTGTTTATAAAGACGCGAACAAATTACAATTTATTCATATTAGTGTTGAATTACCTAATCTGCAAGAGGATGTCGAGCACTTGAAAAGAGTGAGAGTAATAGGTCATAGTACAATTTATGGTGCTGTTAGCATAAGGGCTGCATTAGAGTCATTGTTTACTGGCAGCGTAATATTAGACACCAGGATTGTAGGTAAACCCAATGCACAATTTTTAATTTGTGGAGGTGTTTACGATGTGAAGCATGGTTCTCTCTTCGTAACCATCACACCTTCCTCCATACCATGCCAGCTACAAAATGATTTTAACTTTTCTCGAACGGAAAGGGTACAGGTAGTACATAGTGTTGATGACGCCGTAGTCTCTTCGGCTTTGGGTCAACAAACTGAAGCGGCTCTAGCCAATCGGTTTGATGAGAGTCAAATAAGCATAGGAAATTCTGTAACTGACAGTGATCGGTCCAAACTCTTAGAGCTAATTCGACGTCATAAGAACTGCTTTGCGAGTGGTTTAGCGGACTTGGGTTGTACAAATTCTGTCGAAATGAAAATAGAGTTAAATAATCAAAGGCCAATAGTTTATAGACCCTACCGTCTGTCTCACTGTGAAAGGGAAAAGGTTCGAGAAATGGTAGATGAAATGCTACGAGCAGGCGTAATACGGGAGTCTGTATCTAATTATGCAAGTCCGATAATTCTCGTGCGCAAAAAGGAAGGTGGCATTCGGTTATGCGTGGATTACAGGTCGCTTAATTCAATAACGATAAAAGAGAGATATCCAATTCCTATAATTGAGGATGAAATAGCCAGACTGTCCGGGCAGGCATGGTTTGTTACTCTTGACCTGATGTCAGGTTATTACCAGGTACCCATCCAGGAAGCCAGCAAGCATTTGACAGCGTTTGTCACGCCGGACGGCCAATATGAGTACAATCGTATGCCGTTCGGCCTGGCCAATGCACCTGCCGTGTTTCAGCGTATGATGAACCATGTTCTAGGTTCAGCTAGGTTCAACAAGGCTACAGTTTATATCGATGACGTATTAATTTTCGGTAGGAACCCAGCCGAGTGTTTAGAACGTTTAGAGGAAGTTCTTGTTTTATTACACAATGCAAATCTCAAGTTAAATCTATCTAAGTGTAAGTTTTTACAAAACAAAATAGATTACCTAGGGTTCGAAATTAGTTCAGTAGGTGTGGGGCAGGAAACGCGAAAATCCAGAGCGTGGTTGATTTTCGCCGTCCAGAAAATGTGCATGGCGTCCGTCAGTTCCTAGGGCTCGTTAGTTATTTTAGAAAGTTTATACAGGGCTTTGCCCAACTGGCGCACCCTATCACTAAGTTACTTAAAAATAATGTAATGTGGGAATGGACGAATGATCAAGAAGAAGCATTCAAGGTTCTAAAGGCTAAGCTTGTAGATAGGCCGGTACTAGCTATATACGATCCCTCAGCAGAAACCGAACTTCACACGGATGCCAGTAGGGTAGGCGTTGGTGGTATTCTTTTGCAGCGTGCTCAAGCAAATGAGAATTCGTTTCACCCAGTGGCCTATTATAGTCGTCAGACGACGCCGGAGGAGAAGAATTTTCACTCGTATGAACTAGAGACATTAGCTGTAGTCTGCGCGCTTAAAAAGTTTAGGGTTTACCTCTTAGGAAAACCATTTAAGGTTGTCACTGACTGTAGTGCTTTATGATCCACCTTCGCAAAACGTGACCTTATTCCTAGAATAGCTCGATGGTGGCTGGCACTACAGGAGTTCGATTGTTTTGTAGAATACAGGGCGGGTACCAAAATGAGTCATGTCGATGCGTTATCCAGGAATCCAATTGTAGATCCAGGGACTGAGAGCCCTGAACCATATCCCGCGGTGATGGTGATAAATGAGGAGGACTGGTTACTTACGTTACAATTAGGGGATCCTGAGTTATGTAGAATCCGTGACATTGTTGCGAGTAACCTAGACCCTAGCGGATTAGAGTATATTAAAGAAAACTACGTTTTGAGGGATAATAAGCTCTTTAGGTATGTGGGAAAGGACAAAAGTTCTGTGAGATGGGTGGTTCCGAAGGGTGCAAGGTGGCAGTTGTGCAAGAGGAACCATGACGATATCGGTCATTTCGGTTCCGAGAAAACTCTTGAACGAATAAAGAGACATTATTGGTTCGCAAAAATGAAACGGTTTGTAAAGAAATATGTAGCGTCTTGCATAGACTGCGCATATGCCAAAAAAAATACAAATACGCGCGAAGGGTTACTACATCCAATTGAAAAAGTTGAAAGACCTTTTCACACACTGCACATCGATCACCTTGGACCCTTTGTAAAATCCAAAAGAGGCCATACTCACGTAATGACCATTGTAGACTCATTCACCAAATTCCTATTTATCAAACCAGTTAGGAATACTAATACCCAGAATGTGATAAAAGTCCTCCAGGATATTTTTGACACATTTAGAGCGCCTAACCGAGTAATTAGTGACAGGGGATCTTGTTTTACATCCCATGCATTCAGAAGGTTTTGTCTAGATCGTGGAATAAAGCACGTATTAAATTAATTATAATACAATGGAATACTACGAATACGGTACCTTATTGTTCCTTTGTATTGGGCGTTGATAACACAGAGGTGTTAGAATATCGCTTACCCTCCCTGCAATCCCAGCTTCTGATGTATAATCGTCATGGAAATCGAAATAAAATACTACTAGGTAGTTATATAAACACTGTAATAATAATCACTATTATCGTTTCATAAACACTTTTCTTCATTCTCAAGAGAACGACTTGATTCGACGACATCGCGCATACAACTACCACTGTTAGCGACGATATATAATAAGCGTTTTAATCTGTCTTTCATCGTGGTATTTTCTGTCCGCGTCGTGGTATTTTTTCCCGTGGTATTTTTCTAAGAGCCAATGAATAGATTCATTGTTGTATTGTTAGCTCAGTCTCCTGCGCTCTGATTGGTCAGGGGGCGAGGCGTTGTTGCCGTGTGCAAATCTGCCTATAAAAGAGGCACATTTTCTGTAGTCTGGCATTCCAAATTCAGCATTGTGAGAAGAGACATTAAGGTTATCAAATAGAAGAAACTCTGCACAAAATCCGGCGTTATTATTTAATACTCCTGCCGATACTGAAATCTCTCCAGGCAACATCCCGCCAGCGAACCTGCTCCAAAAATTAAGCATCCGTCACATTGGTCCTTCGAAGCCGGACCGGGTTCAAGGAAACTGGGAAGATGTATAAGAGCACGAGATCAAGATCGGCGCAGTCAAAGACTACTAGGAGTGAAAGCAACGCCACGGATACTACGGGCACTGGTACGACAGATTGGTGTATGAATACTCCGAATGAATCTGCAAGCGCGACGGACACGTCGATTTCAAGTCGATCGACACTTACAAGAAGATCACCGCCGAGCAGCGTACACGGAAGTCATCAACCTGTATTTCATCCTAAGGCCACCGCTGAAGAGGAATCAACACCGGGGGAAGTGACTCATACCACCACCCCGACCCGCACCATCGAAGCATCATTTCCCACTCACCAAGAAGAGAGTCATCCAACGCCGCAGATTCAAGAAAGAAGTGTCGCAGTGAAAACGCGTCTGAACGATGGAAGTATACCAACGTCCAGAGAAGAGTCTACAGCGGCCTCACCCTAAGAAGACGACCCGCGATCCAGACACACATTCTGTTCGCTCGTCGCATAGGAAGAGAGCAGAAGCGCAAGCAAGAATGACAGTAGCACTAAGGGAATTAGAGCTGGCAGAAGCAAGATCAAAAGTCGCTCAAGCTGAACTAGAGCTTCTTGCCGCGGGGTCAGAAGAAGAAGAAGAGTTGTACGAAGAAACTCAAGAAGTTGAGCAGTGGTTCATTCAATCTGGGGAAAGGCCTAAGGATCGGAGGCCGATCGAGAGCGATATCCAGTAGTTGGCTTCAGTCATACTTAAGTTATCAGAAAAGTCACGTGACAACGTTTCATCAAAGCATCTTGTACTTCCCCACTTCAATGGGTCCTGTGAAGAATGGTTAGCCTTCAAGAGATTCAAGAGATTTCAAGACCTTCAGTTAATTCTCGCACTTGAAACGAGGCAGACGGGTTGCGTGTCGCGGTGTAAATTGTGTTGGATCAGTGCTTTGATTGGTTAACGCTCTATTTTTCGATTTCTTGTCGCACTTGCAGTGTTCTTACCTGCAGTTAACGCCTAGTGGGCGTGTGTAGAGCGGGATAGCTGTGTTTTGGTGAACTCATTCCTTTGTTACTTAACTAATACTAATAAACATTTATAAACATAGAAAAATAATTTCGTGTCGTGGGGATCGAACCAGCTCCACTCAGTCGAGGAACGTACGCAGAAGCGGTTCCTGTGCGTACCGAGCCAAGAGGTCGAGTGCGCGCATGCGCGAAATACCTCACCGATATCTGCTTCGGCAAACTTGTGAATACTTTTACATCTAAAAATGTTTTTATATCTAAAACAATTGTAATACGTTAGTATCTTTCTTGAATAAATTATTATTATTATTATTATTACTTAACTTTCACTACATTGGAACTTAATAAAAATTTAAAATGCCCCGCGTTGCAAGATCTCCTCCTACTGTAAGTTCTCCTCATATACGCTCACTTGAAGAGGCGCAGTCGGAGCCTAATATCTCTTCTGTTAGTGCATCAACGCCCGATATAAGCAATATAACAACAAGGCCGGGCAAGCGTTTTAGAGGCAATGACAGTGACAGTGGCTTAAGCGCTGATAAATTTGAAGAACTCAAGAACTTGCTGGAGACTTGGAAGGCAGATCAGGATGTAATATTAAATAAATTGGTAACTGATGTTTCGGAATTAAAACTGCAGAATATTTCTATACAAAAAACCAATTTAGAGATTGAAAACATCATACAAAAGGTAAACAAGGGATATGAAGATATGAAAACCCGCATAGAAGTACTGGAGAAGGAACATAAAGAAAAGTGTTTTATTATGGTGGCTAAACTTGAAGCCAAAATTGAGTCAATGGAGCAAAACTCACGAATGTGTAACATTGAGACATGTAACCTGCCAGATAAGCGGAATGAAAACTTAATTACCATTATAGAGACTATTGGTACCGTACTAAAATATCCTGTGTCGCAAAATGATATTATTTCCATGCAGGTGCTGCGCTCTTAAAACATATTTATGATGCTTGGGAGAACGCGCAAGATGCTATAGGTATTTTTTGTGACCTATCGAAAGCTTTCGACTGTGTGCATCACGAAACCCTGATTAGAAAGCTTCAACACTATGGCGTTAAAAACAATGCTCTCAATTTATTAGCATCGTACCTGAGTGATAGAATTCAGTTCGTCGACATTAACGGAGTTAAGTCTGCTGGATCGCCTGTGTCAATGGGCGTGCCACAAGGGTCCATCCTTGGTCCCTTCTTATTTCTTGTATATATTAATGACCTTGCATTTTTTATTAATGACATCTGCGATATCGTGCTTTTCGCTGATGATACATCTCTTGTATTTAAAGTTGACCGAAAAAAACGTTAATTACGACGACGTGAATAGCGCGCTTAGTCAGGTATCATACTGGTTCACAACAAACAATCTGCTACTAAATTCTGTGAAAACTAAATGTATTCGATTTGTAACACCTAATACCAAGATTAAAGATACAAAACTAGTTTTGGATGATAAACAAGTAGACATAGTAGATTCAACCAAGTTTCTAGGCATCACTCTACATCGTAAGCTGCAGTGGAAGCCTCACATTGCCACTCTTACGGGAAAGCTTAGTTCAGCCGCCTATGCTGTTAGACAGGTTAGGAGACTCACTGACGAAGATACGGCAAGACTAGTTTACTTTGGTTACTTCCATAGCGTTATGTCGTATGGGATCTTACTCTGGGGTAATGCTGCCGATATACAAAACATATTTATTCTACAGAAGCGCGCGTTACGTTCAATCTATAATTTAGGACCTAGGGAATCGCTGAGAGAACGCTTTAAAGAGATAGGCATTTTAACTGTAGCGTCACAGTACATTTTCTCAAATCTCATTTTTGTTAAACAAAATTATAATAGCTTTAAAAAAAATAGTGACGTCTCGTCCTCCAATATCCAGACCAGAAATAGGCGTAAGCTAGTTACACCATTCCACCGGCTACAAAAAGCACATGGTTCTTTTGTAGGTCTCGGAATTCGCCTGTTCAATAAATTACCGGAAACTGTCTTGGATTGGTCGTTCGAGAAATTTAAAGGTTACATTAAGTCCCGTCTAATTAAAAAAGCGTACTATCAAGTTAATGATTATCTATCAGATAATGACGCATGGGAGTAACGTCGGCTGTGTTATGGTCTAGCTCTGATCTTTCAGCCATTTTATTAGTGAAGTTTGTAAACAGTATGTGAGTGCAGTTTCAGCACGCACCATGTAATTTGTGTGTAATTTCACTATTTTTTATTTTAAATTTTTATTTTAAATTTTTTATAGGCTACATGATTATGCGTGTTATTGCTTTCACAAATCTGTAAGACTTGTTTGTACCACCATCATTGTAATCATTTTATTTAAAAGAGCAACCACAGAGTTTCTTGCCGGCTCTTCTCTGTGGAATGGCGTTCCGAACCGGTGGTAAAAACTAGATGATTAGTTTTTTTTAATATTTCTCTTAAATTTAATACTTTTTTTTTCTTTTGACTATTTGAAAGCATTCGCAAGAATTTATTCGAATAAAAAACATTTTGATTTTGATTTTGATTCATAGAGTACCACATGCGCAGCAATTCGACAATACACCTAAAAATGTAATTGTGAAATTTAGATCCCGTATTGTTCGTGATAATATATTAAGCGCCTACCGAAAAGCGAAGAGACTCAAATCGGACCAATTAGGAATTTCAGACGCCGCAGTCTCTGTCTACTTAAACGAACACCTTACACTTAAAAACAAGGCTTTATTTCGGAAAATCGAGAGAATTTGCTGGCAAGCGTGGCTTTAAGTATGTCTGGATTAGGAATGGAACCATACTTGTCCGCCAGCAAGATGGATATTCAGCCATTGCTGTACGATCTGACGAGGACCTCGCTAAAATCGTTACCACCAAGAAGACAAGCAACGAAACTACAGCTGTACAAAATTGACGGCCCTATAAGACAAAAAACGTTTTCACTTATATTCTCATTTGGTTATTCTACGTTGTGTAACTATTGTTATGTGCGTTGTATTTGTTATTTTTTCTATTTATCTTTTACTATATGCCGAGATATCGTATACCTTCATAATTGCAATTTTAAGACTATATATTTCAGTCATTTTGGTTTGGTTATGCCTGCTCACCGAAGATTAGTATCTTCGCTAATTTTTAATCTGGGTACTAGACTACACTCATTAATTAATGTTTTACTTTCTGATAAACTTACATGTATGCAAATGATGTTGAGTCAGTTTACTAGTGACATTTATTTTAATTGTTTTGATTTCAAAGAAGTGACTTTTTCTGATCATATTATTTTACATGCGTATACTCAAAATATTCGTTCAAACCTATTCATAAGAAAAAAATCACATTTCGAGTCAACTCTACTCTATAAATCAACATGTAACCTAAAGAAATTTAATATAAAAATAAAGCGGCGGCTTATTCTATTATTACGTTCAAGTATTATACATATTTGTTGCTTAGCAATTTACAATGGCTAGTAATAGCATTGTATTTTATTATAAGAATTGTAGAGGTATTCGCACGAAGCTGCATACTCTCTATATGAATATATTTTCATGCTCTTATGATGTTATCATATTAACCGAAACATGGTTGATTCCGTCTATTAACGATAACGAGTTTATTGATGACCGCTACCTTGTCTTTCGATGTGATCGTGATCGTCTAGTTACAAATAAACGTGATGGTGGAGGTGTTATCGTGGCTGTTCGACGTGAGCTGCGACCTTCTAGGAAATTAACGTATTTCCAGTATGCAGAGATTGAACATGTCGTAATTCAGTTACCAGGTTCGCAATCGAACAGGCACCATATCATTAATGCCTCATACATACCACCACAAACCCGTGATGCAGCATACGTTACATACTTTGATATGTTACAGGGTATTGTTAACGATCCGTCCACTGAGTCATACTTTATTATCGGTGATTTTAACCTACCTAATATTAACTGGCTTGACCATGGGAACTATTTATTTATTTAATACTTTATGCAAAAAAATATTACATAGGCGGACTTAATGCCAAGAGGCATTCTCTCCCAGTCAACCTTTGGGTGTGTAGAGAGGGGTTTATGTCAGATGCACTGGGAAATTACGAAAGCATTGTATAGCTAATAATACCTATAGATGAACTTAAAAATAAGTAATAAACCTATGTAAACATACATATACATCACACATATATAAGTGTATATAAAAAAGACAAATACTCATATCAAATATACATAAATATATAAAATAAATATTCTACTGTATTAAGTAATTTGAGACATAATGAACTTATTGTGAAAATGGTTTCGTAGCTTAACTTTAAATGACTGAACACTGTCAGCCATCCTGATTTCGAGGGGAAGCGCGTTCCATAAAAGAACAGATTGCACGAAAAAAGTCGAGTGTACAAAGTCAGAGCGGTGAGAGGGACATTGGAGAAGACGATTATTTGAGGACCGAAGGTGTTTATCGTGATTTGAGGACAAGAAGTCAAAATGTGAAATTAAGTAAGCGGGAGGGTGAGGAGAAAAAAGAAGTGAAAATAACATTGTTAAAGCACGCATTTCTCTGCGTTGCCTGATGGGTAACCATTTCAAAAGGGCCCGATATTCGGAAATATGGTCATATTTCCGGAGGTTGAAAACCAATCGAATGCAGTTGTTGAGAAGACGGTCAAGTTTATTGAGTAGATCGGCATTCAGGTCAAAGTAGCATACATCACCATAGTCAAATATCGGTAGGATAAGGGTCTACACAAGCATTGCCTTAATGTTAGATGGCAGAAAGTTTTTGAGACGGTACAGCAATCGCAGCGTTCCCGTAACTTTTTGGCTAACCCGAGCGATTTGGTTCCTCCAGCTGAGTGTCTTATCGAGAACCAGACCCAAGTCAGTGACGGTACTGCTAAAAGGAATTATTTTGCCGTTGTAAGTTAGGGGTGGTAGCTTGTCGGTGTCAATTTTGCTGATAGATCGATGACTCCCTAGGGGCTTGGCACTTATCCGGATTAACAGCGACGCCAAACATATCGGCCCAATTCTTGATCCCACTCAAGTCACAGTTCAGTTTAGTAATAGCTTCAAATTCAAATCATTTATTTTGCTTTGGTCACGATGGACACTTACAAAAAGTCAACACAATATACATAATGAGTCTATATAAAACAAATGGTCTACCGTCTACCACCAGTTCGGAACGCGACCACTGCTGAGAAGAACTGGCAAGAAACTCAGAGGGCTTGTCATTTTATTTCTTTTTTTGCTTTGCGGTCCTATCTCTTATTGCCAGAAATATTTATTTATATATTTTTTTTTTATATTTATTTTATTTCATCCCCACAAAAATTACAAACAGATAATAAACATTTGTTACTTTTTCTAAAAACTATCAAGACAGCAGAATGTAATCTGTGGGAGATCTGGAGTCTAAACTAAGCCTAGGCCTGTATTTTAGAACACCAGGCCCCCCTCGCATAATCTTATGTATTTAAACAATAACATAATTGAGTAACATAAAAATACTGGCACTGAACAGCTTAGTCTCAAGCAGCTGTGTCGTTTACATAATCAGCAATGCGGTAATACGCTTTTTTGTAAAGTTTTGTCTTGACCGTCTTTTTAAAAGCATTGCGAGGCAAGTCCCTAAGTTGCATGGGCAGTTTGTTATAAAAGCGTATACATTGACCCATGAATGAGTTGCTTATTCTGTGGAGACGAGTACAATGGACAGCAAGATTATTCTTGTTTCGTGTATTCATATTATGTATATCACAGTTCTTACTAAAGTTATTAATATTTTTATGAACATACATCAAATTTTCAAAAATATATTGAGATGGCACGGTTAGAATATTTATTTCTTTGAATTTATCTCGTAGAGAACTTCTAGGAGCAAGGTTATATATAGGTCTTACAGCCCTTTTCTGTAATATAAATATGCTATTAAGGTCTGCACAGCATCCCCAGAGAAGTATCCCGTAAGTCATGATACTGTGGAAGTAACTGAAGTAAACTATTCTAGCCGTATCGACATCTGTGAAAAGTCTAATTTTTTTAACAGCAAAGGCCGCCGAGCTGAGTCTATTAGATAGCTTTTCTATATGTGAGCCCCATTGTAGTTTATTATCAATGGTTATGCCTAAAAATACGGTTGACTCAATCGGTTCCAATATTGTTCCATTCAGTTGTACATTGGCCTGATTCTGAACAACATTGGGCAGTGAAAATTTGATGCATTTAGTTTTCTTTTCATTTAAAAGCAAGTTATTCATATTAAACCAATGGACAACTGTAGAAAGTGCATTGTTCACTTCGTCGAAATTTAGTAGCTGTCGTTTAATTTTAAACAACAAAGAAGTATCATCCGCGAACAATACAATACCGTGGTTATTTCTTACATAATAAGGTAGGTCATTAATGTAAACAAGGAACAAAAAAGGACCAAGAATCGAACCTTGGGGCACACCAATAGTGACCATGGATCCATGTGATTTTATGCCATTGACATCAACCTTCTGAATTCTATTACTAAGGTAAGATTTCAGAAGGCTGAGGGCTTGTTTGCGGATACCGTAATGGTGTAACTTCCTGATGAGGATATCATGATGAACACAATCGAAAGCTTTTGATAAATCACAAAATACGCCGAGTGCATCATGTGAATCCTCCCAAGCCTCAAAAACGTACTTCAATAGTTGAGTTCCAGCATCAGTAGTAGAACAATTTCTCGTAAAGCGGTTTTTCAAAAATCTTGCTAAGCGTTGGTAGTACTGAGATTGGTCGAAAATTAGAAGGATCTGAAGTACTATCTGATTTAAATAAGGCTACTATTTTACTGTGTTTCATGAGATCAGGAAATTCACCATGTGCGACACAATCATTGAAAATACCTGCTAAGACCGGTGCGATTACCTTAATTATAGGCGAAATGGTTTTAACAGACATTCCCCACAAGTCTGCAGTACTTTTCATGTTAAGAGAATTAAAAGCGCTAATAATATCTTTGTTGTTAATCCGAGTAAATTCAAAGATTGTGTTACACTTATCGAGACTGCTTTTCAATAGTAACTCAGCGGATGAAGGAGAGGACTGTAGCGATTCTGTAGTTTTAATGGGAATGTTTGTGAAGAAATTTTCAAATTCAGTCGCAACTTCTAAATCCGCTTTAATGTCCCGATTATTAACCTTTAGGTGATAATCCATATGATTATCCGTATGTTTACCGCTTTCACTATTAATAATTTTCCACGTTGTTTTAATTTTGTTATCTGCATGAATTATCTTATTTTTTAAGTACAATGCTTTTGCAGTCGAACAAGTTCTCTTAAATACTTTGGAATATTTTTTAACATATTCGTGGAATGATGGATCGCAATTATTCATTTTCATTTATTCTTTATTGCACACAGATACATAATATAAAACATGATCATTTGGAGACAAAATGTACACAGGCGAGCTTAACTCTATAAGAGTTTTCTTCCAGCAAACCTTTGGCAGAGTGAGACCTGTAGAAAATGGGTATGGGCAGTGCACAACAAATTAAAAAAGAAAAATAATTAAAATAAAATTAATTTACCATTAAAAAGTATCTATCTATATACTGCATATACCTACATACTAATAATACATACTATATACTTAAATAATTACAAAATACATAGGTAACTAAAAATATATGTCGTGGATAACGATATCGTTTTATTAAGTTTCTCAATTGATTGTTAACACAGTAGTGCGGCAAACGCGGTGACGTCAGTTGTTTTGCAATGGCGGCACGTGGACAGAGTCGTAATGGAAAGTGAGGTTGGCTTGATCAGTCAGTCGACGTTGGGACACGGCCCGAGACACTTCTCCGTTGCGAACCTGTCGGTTTGTCTATCTAAGTGTGTTAACTGAACATTGTTATTTATACTGTGGTTAATATTGTGAATTATAAAGTTACAAGTAATAAACCTCGTACCAAGTCAAGATGATGACGACTCTATCGCTCAGCCGTCGCTATCTCCGACATCAGAAGTGGTATGTAACTCAGTCAGCCCACGTGGAGAAAACAGTGTAGTGATAATGTGTGTGCTTCTGCACGCGATGGAAATAACCGATAATGGCGATTCATTGTCACTATAAAGGAGACATTAAGCTATATGAAGATTGTTCTAAACTGAAGATCACAAGCGGCAGTCATAGTGCGGCGATTAACTAAGTGGGGATCACTTGCTTTCATTGTGATGGACAAGGACACTACGCGTCTAACTGCCCTGAGCGGAGCAACAGGAAGGCGAGCAACAGTACTGCGGTCAGCCAGGTCAAAGAATAGTGAGTGGATCTGTAGTAAGCGCACCAGCTGCAATTTTACGTCACTCCGGTGAGCAGTTTCCATTTTATTACTCGGGTATATTGTATGGTATACGACTTTACGATAGTGTGGCTTTGACCGGTGTAAGAAAATATTATTTGAAATTCTTTTACATGTTAATTACTTGCGATACGAAGTTTAGATTGCTGTGCTTGTTTAGCTTGACAGTTCATCGGTCTAGCGTCATATTTTCGGCAGTTTATATCAGTTTTCCAAGATTATGGCACCATTATATGCCTTGATTTGCATCGGTGAGGTAGATTGAGAGCATAAACATAAGGCGATAGGACAGCAGATCCAGACTTCAGGCGATCGAAGTTTCAGTCGGCAACGGTGAAATTTCACAACTGCGGTAAAATAGGTCACCGACCGTCTGATTGCCGTTCCAAAGGCGAGGTGAAAGGCAAGGCAGCCAGTGCTGTCACTTCAGCGTCAAGCTCTGCGGGACCGAGGCCGCGGTCGGACTTAATCTGTTTCAGGTGCGGCAGCGCCGGACATTTGGCAACGAAGTGTCCACGTGGCAACAGCGGAGGAGCTGGCGCGGCAGTAGACGCAAGCAGTTCGGAGCAGCGCCTGCAGCAGCGGCGAGTAACGAGAGGCATGTGGAAGTTTGCTATGTTAGCAATCCCAGCAGTACGCTGATGAACACTTGTCAGTCGTATCCATTTTATTCTGATTCTGGTGCCGAATGCTCTCTCATCAAACATTGTGTTGCGTCAAAGCTTAGTGGAAAGAGTTGTGAGCGCCCTCAAAAATGTGTTGACTGTTGTAGAAGTTGGTCCAAGTGGGTCATGGCAGGGTGCGTTGGATGATGTCCAACTTGCTATAAATGGCACGATTCATAGGGTAACTAAGGCAAGTCCATTAGAATTGCTAATAGGTAGAGTAGCTAGGCCACTAAATTTATTAACTATTGACGATCATGAGGTTGAGATAAATTTAAGAGATTAGGGAACAAGCTGACAAATTAATGAAAAATAATGCACAGCTTGATGAAGTAAGATTCGATAAAAATAAGGCAAATGTGACTAGATTTTCGGTGGGAGATTATGTTTTAGTCGAAAATCATGAACGGAATCAAACCAAATTGGATCCTAAATATAAAGGACCTTATGAAGTCATTGAGGTACTTGACGGTGACAGATATCATCTTAAGAGTTTGAACGCTAATCGCACTTGCAAATACGTCCACTCCCCCAATCATATGTCCCTACTGAGCTGGACCCATGCTTATCAGATAATAATGACGGTAAGATCTTTGGAATAGTTTCTTTAATTAAAACATCATATGGCTATGTGCTTATGTAACTTCACGCCTTTAATACCTGAGGGTGTGGTCAGCGGCAATAATGCCTCGACACGCTGGATTAATTTTCCAGTCCCAAATGTAATAGGTGGCAAAACCTTTTGTCATACATGGGGTACAACTTTGTTAGTCATCGATGCTCATCACACATAACTTCCGGAAAGTCATTGGTTGAGCCAGGGTTCGAACTCAGAACTTCTGAACTAGAAGTCTGAGTACTGAACCACTAGGTCATCGAGACTTATGATACGAAAGATGGTCTGTATCGATTCTAGTCCCTTCTGAGAGTGAGAGTCGCCGAGAGAGTACGACGCCCACGTGAAAAGATGGGGTGGCACTATTCTCTGGAGCGGTATGTTTGAAGTATGGTGGGTCGTGGTAACAGCGTGGTGGCTTGTGGGCCATATGCAAAACCTTGAAAACCTTGAAAGAGGCATTGGTCTCGGCGCCGGTATTGGCTTGCCCCGATTTCTCTCAACCTTTTGAGATTCATTGTGACGCATCTAGTTTTGGGATAGCGGGCACTCTGACTCAGGTCATAAATGGGGAGGAGTCATTGTCACTAGCCACCCCGAATTTATTCTTAGAGTATCGGTAGAGTTTATCCCCTTTAATAATATAGTTAGGGCAGGACCTGGGCGTTCTTCCTGTGGAACATTGGGTATGATTGGGTATTGAGAGGTCGACTGCTGCGGGGGGTGGCACTTACCTGCTACGCAGATGACACCCTTGTCACCGCCCGCGGCCAAAACTTTAGAGATGCGGCGATCCTGGCAACCGCCGGTGTCGCCCAGGTGGTGTACCGGATCCGGAGATTGGGTCTGAACGTCGCTCTCGAAAAATCCGAAGCAATTTGCTTCCACGGGCGACGTCGGAGTCCTCCTGCGGGCTCAAGAATTATAGTGAGCGGGGTCGGGATTGACGTCGGGGCGGCAATTCGCTACCTCGGCGTCACGCTCGACCCGCGCCTGTCTTTCAAAGAGCACTTTAACCGACTAGGGCCGAGATTAGTACGAGCGGCCGGTGCTCTGAGTGGTCTGTTGGGGAACATCGGAGGCCCTAACATATCCTGCAGGAGGCTCTACGAGATGGTTATCAGGTCTATGGCCCTGTACGGGGCTCCGATATGGATAGACGCCCTTAACAATCACAA
Organism: Clostera curtula; assembly: GCA_905475355.2. Classification (NCBI taxonomy): domain Eukaryota; kingdom Metazoa; phylum Arthropoda; class Insecta; order Lepidoptera; family Notodontidae; genus Clostera; species Clostera curtula. The sequence goes on from FR997821.1 coordinate 991,219, forward strand.
CCGGGCACTCCTGAGAGCCCCGCAGAGGACCATGGCCATCAGAATGGTGAGGGGCTACCGCACCATTTCGTTCGTGGCGGCCACTGCGCTCGCCGGTACCCCTCCCTGGGAGATGGAGGCCCGGGTCTTGGCGATGGTGCATAACCGGGTTGCTGAGGCCCGGAGCAGAGGAGAAACCCCATCGATAGAAGCAATTCAGGGATGGCGAGCGCAGGGGCGAAGCCAAATGATGGAAAGCTGGCGGGAGATGTTGCGGGAGCCCACCGCCGGCCTGCGAGTGGCAGAGGCCATAGGGCCAATCATTGAAGACTGGGCAGAGAGGAGACACGGCACTCTCTCGTTCCACCTGACGCAGGTGCTGTCTGACCATGGTTGTTTCGGACGGTACCTGCACGACAAGACAGGTCGGGAACCTACGAGAGAGTGCCATCACTGCGGGCACGAAAATGACGACGCGCGGCACACGCTGGAGGTGTGCCCCGCTTTTGACGAGGACAGGGCGATCCTAATCGCGGAAGTTGGAAATGATCTGTCGCTCCCCGCCCTGGTCGGGAGAATGGTGGCGAGCGACAGATCATGGACCTCGGTGGCAAAGTTCGCCGAAAAGGTTATGAGAACCAAGGAGGAGGCGGAGCGCGCGCGAGAGCGGGCTCCAAACGCAGCGCCGCAACGGCGCGCCCGAACAGGTCGGCGCCGCCTGGCGCACGACCGCCGCCCCCCCCTGATGTGGGTCTCCGGGTGGGGGACTAGGGGAAGTCCCCCGCCCACTGGAGTAAGAGACCCCGAGGGGAAGACGTCCTGCCGAGTGCTCCGGGCAGGACGTAGATAGAGTTACCTAGTCACTCACGAAGAGGAGACACTCAACCGAGAGTACGAGTTCGGAGGAGGAACAACCTCTAGTCTGTGGCGGCAAGGATAGAGCTTCTTAGCAACGTACCCATGCCGCCACAAACAAAGGACACGATTATGGAGCACCCCGGGGATGTTTAGTGGGTATGCCTCCATTCTGGAGGAGACTCCCACACTCCCCCGCCGGCCATCCCCAGGCTGCGGGGGGTCCATAAAGGATTTTACCCCGGGCACCAAAAAAAAAAAAAAAAAAAAAAAAAAAAAGGACCTGGGCGTTCTGACACATTTATCCCACACACCTGTATACCATGCGTCATTAACGGGCACTTTAATTTCCAGCACTGGAACGCTCCGAGACAGAGCATCTGGAACCACATTATCCCTGCCTTTGCGGTGTTCAATGGTAAAGTTATAAGGTGATAACCGACAACCCCAACGGGCTAATCTCCCCGTGGGATTGGTCAAATTAAAGAACGATTTCAAGCTGGAGTGGTCGGTTATTACTTTAAACGCACGACCACCTTCCACTTAGGGACGAAAGTGTTTGACTGCGAAGACACAGCAAGCGCCTCACGTTCCGTGGCCGAATAGTTACGCTCTGCCGGATTAAGCGAACGACTACAATAGGCAATTGGATGCTCCTCCCCATTTATGACCTGAGTCAGAGTGCCCGCTATCCCAAAACTAGATGCGTCACAATGAATCTCAAAAGGTTGAGAGAAATCGGGGCAAGCCAATACCGGCGCCGAGACCAATGCCTCTTTCAAGGTTTTCAAGGTTTTGCATATGGCCCACAAGCCACCACGCTGTTACCACGACCCACCATACTTCAAACATACCGCTCCAGAGAATAGTGCCACCCCATCTTTTCACGTGGGCGTCGTACTCTCTCGGCGACTCTCACTCTCAGAAGGGACTAGAATCGATACAGACCATCTTTCGTATCATAAGTCTCGATGACCTAGTGGTTCAGTACTCAGACTTCTAGTTCAGAAGTTCTGAGTTCGAACCCTGGCTCAACCAATGACTTTCCGGAAGTTATGTGTGATGAGCATCGATGACTAACAAAGTTGTACCCCATGTATGACAAAAGGTTTTGCCACCTATTACATTTGGGACTGGAAAATTAATCCAGCGTGTCGAGGCATTATTGCCGCTGACCACACCCTCAGCATAGCTCGAAGAAGAAGAAAAATGCCAAAGTCCTGGAACGTCTTATCCATATCCAACTCAATTCCTTTGTGTGTACAAATAATCTCCTAGATCCTATGCAATCTGGGTTCCGTCCCGGACACAGTACCGTTACTGCCCTAGTCAAAATTACGGATGACATCAGGGGTGCCATGGAGTCTGGCAAACTCACAGTTCTTTTATTACTTGATTTCAGCAATGCCTTTAATACTGTAGATTTTGACATTCTCCTGGCAGTCCTGGGTGCCCTTAACATATCTCCAATGGCAATTGATTGGTTTCAGTCTTACCTGTCTGGCCGTCGGCAAAGAGTCCGTATTGATAACTCATATTCAACATGGGTAAATTTGATTGCTGGCGTGCCGCAGGGTGGCGTTTTATCCCCGTTACTTTTTGCTATTTTTATAAATACCATTTCAAATAATCTTTCTTCTTCTTACCATCTTTATGCAGACGATCTTCAAATTTATTCTCAAGGTCCACTTGCTAAGTTGCCAGCTATTGTTGAGAGCTTAAATGATGACTTAGCCAGAATAAAAGTCTGGAGTCACGCATATGGCCTCAAAATAAACCCAGTTAAGTCGCAAGCCATCATAATGGGCAGCCCTCGAATGTTTGCCAGGGTAGATCCGTTACAACTTCCCCAAGTTCGTTACGATGGGGCCATTATACCATTCGCAAGTAACGTCAAGAATCTGGGTATTATATTTGACAATACACTATCATGGGCCCCACAACTCAAATCTTTAAGTCGCAAACTATTCGCGGCAGCAGGATCTCTCAGGCGTCTTCGTAACTTCCTACCAATTACCACTAAAATTGTGCTCGCACAAACGCTCCTTTTACCAATACTCGACTACGCCAATGTCAGCTATCTTGATCTAACTGAAGAGCAACTAAATAAACTTGAGCGACTCCAAAATCTTCGCATAAGGTTCATATTTGGACTCCGCAAATATACGTTTCCTCTTTTCGCATAAAGCTCAAGTGGTTGCCAATTCGTCATCGCCGGAATGCTCATATTGTCTCGCTGTTGTACAACATTTTATTGAATCCCATTTCGCCCATTTATCTTAAAGAACGTTTCGAGTTCCTTTGTGACACACATATGAGGTCCCTAAGATCATCAAATAACCTTAAGCTGCATTTCCCTGAACATACATCTATGTTTATGGATGGGTCGTTTACGGTTACAGCAATACGTTTGTGGAATGCGTTACCTATCACAATAAGATGTGCAAAGTCTTTAGAAACCTTCAATAAGCTTCTAAAGGAACATTACTTACAGTTATAATGTTATCTGTTATCGTTATTTGTACTTATATAGTATTTTTATGTATAATATATTTGGTATATGTATATGTATAGTATCATATTATTGTTATTACATAGGTTCCATATTATTTAAAAGTTATTTATGTATTAGAATATACTATATTTATTGTTCATGTACTACATGTATTTGTCATACTTGTATAATTTATTGCACACCGCTACCTACCGTTGTAACGTGCACAACTCCTATCCATCCAAAGGTTGTCTCGAAGAAATCGCCTAGTGCGATAAGACCGCCCATTGTACATTTCTTTGTCATATATATATATCTGATGGTATGTTAACCTTTTATATTATTGGTGTAACATGACTAATATGTGCGGGGATGATTTCCCGGCTATCCCCACCTACATTAGACCGTTTACAAAAAAAATATAAAATAAATATATATATTTAGTGAAGTGAAGCGTGAAAAGAATGGAAGAGAAAATTTGAACCACCCTGTATAAGACCAATAGGTGACAAAGTAGGTCAAAAAAAAATAAGATGCAACGCTTCTTCTACAAGTAAATATTTATTTACATAAAACATCAGGATACAGCTGGGGTCGGACGAACCTAATTATAGCCGATCACATTGTGTTCCACATTCGTAATGCGCTGGACAAATTGCGTTATAACTTGAATGTTCTAGGTTCTGACATGCAATTTGGAATAACTAACCCTATCGTCCTCCATAATTACAGTATCCTCCAACACAAATAAACTATAAAATTAACAGTTGCGGTAAAGCCGCGCAGATTCTATTCGGAACCAGTATACACAATTACCCACATTACAAAAAAATAATAATAATCTAACCAGGTGGGTTCAACGCTAATGCGAAGTAAAAAAAAGGTTACATCTACTGGAAACAATGCATTATACTAAATAACAAAATTACACCAACAATTATTATGACTCAATATTTAGAAATAAAAGAAACCGGTGACGGGGCGTATCCGTCCATATTAATTCCTGGCTGGCACGGTAAATAAGTACTGACTTTCTGACCTGGATGAGCGTCGGCTACCCACTCCGAAATCATGTTCAGGAACTTCACCACCCACGAATCGATTAAGTGCGTTGTTCATCGGTATTCCACCCTCGGGAACTGGCTCCAGAGACCAACTCCATTGCTCAACACGACATTCCAGTGTGTTTAAATCGAGATATTTAAAATATACGGAAATACCCGATGAAGATGATAAAATTGAGGACAATGATAAAAAAATGGAAATGAAAACTGGAAAAACAACCCTGAAAAGAAATAAAACATAATTAGCCCTCTAATAACCCGATTTATAGATCCAGACTTAAAACAATTTGCAACGCAATACTGACCTTCTTTGTCCTAAAGTTTGTTCAGAACAAACCCACCTCCCTTTTATCTTCGTAAAAAAACAAAATCTTCATCTCACATCGTCCTGAAAATATTACACAACATTAATGAAAACCTTCTACCCGACGACATTAATATTTAAGACCAGAAACAAAGAAAAAAAACTCACGAAACGAATAAAAAAATAACAATTACGGATGCAAGTGAACACGGCCTCTCGCCTGAACGACTATTTTGCTCTGACTCGTCACCTCGTTGCCACCGTACGCCGCTTCTAGTCTCAACTAATTAGCATAACAAAGCAAAACTCGTAAACAACTCTCGTGCCATTAGCATTACGCCGCCTCGCAGAAAGTAATTTTCACTAACTGTGGACAACTTAAAATCCACTATGCTACAATACCCCCCTACGAAGAAGAAAAGGTGAGCTAGAGAAACGAACCGCTCGCTGCCCCCAGCGTACCCCAATGAAACCATCACCAAACCCGAAAAAAAACACATCCAATGTAAAAAAACAAAAAAATATATCTCCTAATACCAACGTAAAACCAAATTAACCCAAAAAAATAAAAAACTCGCAATAATTTAACTCTAAGACTTAACCCGATCACACTATTTACATTTATAACATGACGTCCAAATTTTCCACGGATCACCAAACGTCCGTTATCGGTTGAACCTGAGAAAAACTTGAACAAACCTAAACCGACACCAAGGACACACAACACAATCCTCCCTTCTGTCCGTGGCTCTATAAATTAATATCCAAAATTTAACTGGAAACCCTCCCCAACAGAAAGCTAATAGCCTTGTTACTACGAGGATGGTTCACCAGTTTTAACTGCGAGCTCATTTATAAAATGAGTCGACTTCAAAGTCCTTCATTCGTCCAATAACCCCGAGCGATGCACTCAACAACTTCCCCCCTAACTGACTTCAGCTCCGAAGAATCGCGAGCAGAACCTAAAAGAAACAAACAGCGAGGAACCTGTCCAGTAACCCCCTCAGCCGTAATTGAATCAACGTCAGAACACACCAAAAGGAAAAAATAAACGTCCAAAAAGAAAAGATATACCTGCCTTGATAACACGGCCCTTGCCCCAATCCCTACTAAACCTGGCAAGAGAAAACAAATGGGTTCAATAAAAAAAAATGAACCCTATAATACTTGGGCATAGAAACTATATTAATAACTAATAAACCCAAAAAAATAAATCATTATGGCTATGGTATGCAACTGTCTCGCATTTGATCTCGAAAAAAAAAAGTCGGCCTATATTTTTATTTCTTTCATTCTCCATTCAAATTCCTAAAAAAATACCTTACATACTTCCACTAACAAACTCTTAACGAAACAGCAATCTGTTCGTCAGTACTCAAACAAACTCTTGTGTAAAACCAATAACCATGTTAGTACACTAAAAAAATTGCGGTCCGAATCAAAATTTACAGCTTAAAATCCTTGATGTGCCACGACCCCAAGGGATGACCATCAAGCCTCTCTAACTCATAAACAAGCGGGGACAACACACGCTTCACTCTGCACTTTTCAAATTTAGGAGCCAATTTTTTCATTTTAAAGCTATCTGCATCACTTTGGATGAATGTTCGCTTCCAAACAATGTCTCCCACATTTAATTTGGCTGCTCTTCGCCTCAAATTATAAGGCGTACTATTCGCAGCATGTGCCTTCAACAAGTGTTCCCTCACCTGATCAAATATTTCCCCCAAACAACCAAAATTTCCTGCATATTCCTCTCTTGGCACACCAACCGCATACTCTTTATCGGAATCCTTGTAAAACGAGCCATCTATGAGCGGCTCGCGCGCATGTACTAAAAAGAAAGGAGAAAACCCCGTGGACTCGTTAACTGCACTGTTCATTGCGAACTGAATCTTAGGCAGCTGCTCATCCCACGTCCTATGATTGTCTTTTACGTACGACGCTACCGCGGTCATAATTGTCTTGTTGTACCTCTCGACGAGGTTTACTTGAGGTGTATAACGCGGAGTAAAGTGCATGTTAGGGACGTTATAACGTTTCAAAACACTCTGAAATTCAGATCCCGTGAATTGTGCACCATTATCAGCAATTACGGTTTCCGGAACTCCATGCAACAAAATAACTTTTTCAAAATGTTTTGCAACTAATGCACCAGTTGCCCTACGCAAGGGAAATAGTAACGTATATTTTGAAAAGCAACAAGTCACCACTAGCAAAAAGGTGTAACCTGACCGAGAACGCGGTAGGGGTCCTACTAGGTCGGTAGAAACTAATTGAAAGGGTCTTTGACATACTTTAGGCTGACCCATTAAACCAGGCGTACTCTTGTTGGAATGTTTGTAAGCTGCACAGGTATCGCAATTTTTAACAAAATCAACCACGTCTTTGTACATACCAGGCCAAAAGTAAGTCAAACACAATCGTCTGTGTGTCTTAAATACTCCTAAATGAGCAGCTGTAGCCTCACAATGGTTTTGTTTAATTACATACTGCCTAAAACCCTTCTTAATTACCTCCTTCCAGTCATACTCGCTAGTTAAATTGTATTTGCTTTTACAAAATCTAAACAATTTGCCATCTTTGACACAAAAATTTGGAAAATTGGTTGGAAAAATTCTACAACCTTTAAAAATTCTTTCATACCAATCATCTCTCACTCCCGAATCAACCTGATCTATCGCATCAACTATCATTAACCTAGACAGAGCGTCCGGAACGACATTGTCGGTGCCCTTTCTGTGCTCGATTTCGAAATCAAATTGAGACAGTCTACAACCCCAACGAGCCAATCTACCGGAGGGATTTTCTAAGTTCATGAACCACTTAAGTGACGAGTGGTCAGTGATGATTTTAAATCGACGAGAACCCAAATACGCTTGAAATTTTTCGACCGAAAATAAAACGGCTAAGGCCTCCCGCTCAGTGGCACTGTAATTCCTTTCGTTCTTAGTTAAGGAACGACTGACGTACGCTATCGGATGATCATGTCCGTCGACATTTTGTGAGATCATCCCTCCTATTCCATAAGCTGAAGCGTCAGCATGAACCTCGAAAGGCTTACTAAAATCAGGCACCGCCAAAACTGGGGCCGAAACTAACGCGTTTTTTAATTTACTAAAAGCTACTTCGGCTTCCTCACTCCAAGCAAAAGCAGGGACATTCTTACCCTTGCTCGTCAGTTTATTTAAAGGAGCAGCAATGGTTGAAAAATTCCTGATAAATCTACGGTACCAAGAACAAGTACCCAAAAATATTTTTAACTCCTTACTAGTAGTAGGGGTAGGAAAATCTAAAATAGCTGCGACCTTTTCCGGGTCTGTTCTCAATCCATATTCATCCACAATATAACCCAAATATTTTAATGATTTTCTAAAAAATTTGGATTTAGCTTTATTAATCGTTAAATTAGCAAATTTTAATTTCTCCAAGACACGGTTTAGCAGCAATAGGTGGGTATCAAAATCAGAGCTACAAATAATAATGTCGTCGATATAACAAAAAACCATACCCTTCTCAATATCACTACCAAAACCATGACCAAAAAGTAAATCCATGAGTCTTTGTTGTCTAGAAGGAGCGCCACAAAGACCAAAAGGCATAACCTTAAATTTATAAAGACCTCGACCAGGAACCGTGAAACTAGTCTTCTCTTGCGAATCCTCATTTAATAAGATCTGCCAGAAAGAAGAGCTCAAATCAATTGAAGAAAGAAATCTAGCGTCCTTTAAACTGTCAAGAATCTGGGGCATATATGGAATTGCATAAGAATCCCCCTTTGTGATGGCATTTAACTTCCTACAGTCGAGACAGAACCTCCAATCACCGTTTGACTTCTTCACCAGTAAGGCTGGATTATTCCACGGACTTTCACTAGGAACTACTACGTCTAAAGCCAACATTCTATCTAATTCCTCACTTAAAGCTTGACGTTTCTCAGGTGAGAGTGGATATTGCTTAGTCCTAACTGGCGATGCATCTCCGGTATCTATCACGTGTTCTATCAACGTTGTTCTGCCTAAACCCTTAGATTCAGAAGAAATTTCTTCGAACCTGCCAATCATACTATCAGCAAGTTCCCTCTGTGATGTAGTTAAATTGTCATAATCCTTAATTGTGTGAATTTGGTCGGTGTCAGTACTAACAGTGTTGCACTTGAAAAAATTTTCAGGAGTATGGATATAGACCAGGTTTTCAAAAATTTCTGGCGCTAAATTGAACGCCTTAAAAAAATCACATCCCAAAATAACATTAACGACAATACTAGGAATTACAGCAAATTTAATTATTTGAGTAACCCCTTTAAAAGTAACCGGGATAAAAATATTACCTATAGACTCAATGACTACCCCATTTGCAACACTGCAAGACGAAACACCAGACTCTTGAAACTTAAACCCAAACTCAATAAAACGCAAGTGTGAGTTGTTACCTAAAATTGATAAGCAAGCGCCTGAATCGACCAAACTCCAAATCTCAAAATTGTTAACGTTGAACTTAATGTGTGGACGAACATCACTATAATCAGGAGAAAACAGAACCGAAGCAATAGAATCAAAATTTACATACTTCTTCATATTTCCCAGACACATGTTCTGCGAAATTACATTGCTTCGGTTCTGGGTATCTGGTTTTTTGAACCAGAACCCTTGGACTTACTGTTGCATTTTGGGCAATTAGTCTTTGTGAAGCCCTCCTCGCCACACCTGTAACACCTCATAACCTTCGACCCCTTACAAGATTTAAAATTGTGATTGCCTTTGCCACATTTAAAACAAATGGGGGTCGGAATGTTTACCCGATGAGACGGCTGGTAAGATCGACCATTGCAGTGTCTGCATGTCTCCTTTGTCTGAACAATGCTGTTGGAGACCGAAGCAACCGGCTTACCTCTTCCTTTGTACGCAAAATCGGCACTAAGCAGGTTTGACCTGCTTGGTTCTGTAAACAAGTCCGTGCGCTGCTTTGCTGCCTCCAACTTCTTGCATTTGTCCTTTAAATCGGACAAGGAAGACACCTCCATTAAAGCCAACTGCTGAGAAAAATAAGGTCGAATATTATGCAATAAAATATCCAACTTCTCCTTGTCATTCAAAGGTGATCTTAATCTTGAAAATAAACAGTACATAATAGAAAAGTAAATATGTACTGGTTCATCAATACCCTGAGTCCTAGAACGGATCTCACCCAAAAGGCGATAGTCAAAATCTACCGGGTCAAACTCTTTCAGAATCAAGTTTTTTAATTCCGACCATGACGTAACCTGGTTCTTTATACCCCTGAACCATAATAAACCCTGATCCGAAAAAATCTGAGCCGCGCTGTTAAATAACCTCACGTCTGAAACTCCATACGACAGTTTCAACTCCTCAACACGTTCTAAAAATGAGCGCGGGTCACTCGAACCATTAAACTTTACGTTCCATTTTGCCACGTTCTTATCTCCAGAACACTCAACAGGCAACTCCAGCTGATCCGAAATCACGGTGCTCTGTTTTGGCAGCTGTTCCTGGAACGAACCCTCAACCGTAGCTAGAAAACTCCTAAACCTATTTTCCAGCTTGGTCAACTGCGAAACACATTTGTCCTTTTGTACGTCGAAACCTGTAGCTCTAATACGCCAAACCCTTGATGACAAGTGACGATATAAGGCCCTAAAACGATCCAGGAGGTATCGCTCCTTCTTCTCCTCAAGTTTATCCAAAACCTCTGATAAGGCCTTAATGCCATTTCCAACCGCTACAAGTTCAGCATCAGGAACCAAATCGGTATCGACGATCGACTCAGCCGGACACTCAGCGATTAGTTTTCGCAACTGTTTACGCAACGCAACTACAGTGCTTGCTGGTGTATCTGAACGAATTGCAACCTCATAAATTAATTCATCCTTTAAGAGGTTGTGGAATAGAACGTCTCTTTGTTCCATTTTTAATTAAATTTAAAATATATATATCTATATATATATACCAACGGAAGAAAGAATAATAATTATTGGTGTATTACAACGTGTAACATTATAATTTTTAGCAATGGTCAACGGCGTGTGACAAAACATATTACACAAAAAAAATACTCACACCATTTCACACAATATTAATCTTAAATACGGTAGCTACACGAGAAAAAAAACAAAAAACAAACAAAACAACCAAGAAAAAAAATATAATTGTTGGTGTAACAAAACTATACTAGTTCCGATCACAAAAGTTGGGCGCCATTGTAACATGACTAATATGTGCGGGGATGATTTCCCGGCTATCCCCACCTACATTAGACCGTTTACAAAAAAAATATAAAATAAATATATATATTTAGTGAAGTGAAGCGTGAAAAGAATGGAAGAGAAAATTTGAACCACCCTGTATAAGACCAATAGGTGACAAAGTAGGTCAAAAAAAAATAAGATGCAACGCTTCTTCTACAAGTAAATATTTATTTACATAAAACATCAGGATACAGCTGGGGTCGGACGAACCTAATTATAGCCGATCACATTGTGTTCCACATTCGTAATGCGCTGGACAAATTGCGTTATAACTTGAATGTTCTAGGTTCTGACATGCAATTTGGAATAACTAACCCTATCGTCCTCCATAATTACAGTATCCTCCAACACAAATAAACTATAAAATTAACAGTTGCGGTAAAGCCGCGCAGATTCTATTCGGAACCAGTATACACAATTACCCACATTACAAAAAAATAATAATAATCTAACCAGGTGGGTTCAACGCTAATGCGAAGTAAAAAAAAGGTTACATCTACTGGAAACAATGCATTATACTAAATAACAAAATTACACCAACAATTATTATGACTCAATATTTAGAAATAAAAGAAACCGGTGACGGGGCGTATCCGTCCATATTAATTCCTGGCTGGCACGGTAAATAAGTACTGACTTTCTGACCTGGATGAGCGTCGGCTACCCACTCCGAAATCATGTTCAGGAACTTCACCACCCACGAATCGATTAAGTGCGTTGTTCATCGGTATTCCACCCTCGGGAACTGGCTCCAGAGACCAACTCCATTGCTCAACACGACATTCCAGTGTGTTTAAATCGAGATATTTAAAATATACGGAAATACCCGATGAAGATGATAAAATTGAGGACAATGATAAAAAAATGGAAATGAAAACTGGAAAAACAACCCTGAAAAGAAATAAAACATAATTAGCCCTCTAATAACCCGATTTATAGATCCAGACTTAAAACAATTTGCAACGCAATACTGACCTTCTTTGTCCTAAAGTTTGTTCAGAACAAACCCACCTCCCTTTTATCTTCGTAAAAAAACAAAATCTTCATCTCACATCGTCCTGAAAATATTACACAACATTAATGAAAACCTTCTACCCGACGACATTAATATTTAAGACCAGAAACAAAGAAAAAAAACTCACGAAACGAATAAAAAAATAACAATTACGGATGCAAGTGAACACGGCCTCTCGCCTGAACGACTATTTTGCTCTGACTCGTCACCTCGTTGCCACCGTACGCCGCTTCTAGTCTCAACTAATTAGCATAACAAAGCAAAACTCGTAAACAACTCTCGTGCCATTAGCATTACGCCGCCTCGCAGAAAGTAATTTTCACTAACTGTGGACAACTTAAAATCCACTATGCTACATTGGTGTACAATAAAGAGTATTCTATTCTATTCTATTCTTTAATTTAATTTAAGTACTTACTTAATTTTAAGTACTTATTTAATTCTAAGACAAGTTATTTTGTCTTCTACGGGTTCCCCTAGGAACCAGGATATTCTACGGTTCCTTAGGAACCATTTAATTACAAGCCCGGCTCTCAAATTGAGAGGCCGGACTTTCTCTAAATCTAACTCAAGGACCCCGGGACCGACACTTTTCTGGATGACTTGAAGACTTGTACCCTCGTCGTCGGCCCAGGGATCCGGGACTCTTACAGTCCCTGGCGCCCCTAATTATTGTTTGTAAATTCTAAATTGGAAGGTTGAAGGTTGTTGATTGTGGTAAAGATTTGAAATAGTTGTATTGAACTATTATAACTTTCCTTAACTTAAAGATGTTAATTGACTGAGCACAGTACTGGTTTATCCCAACCCCCACGCCCATAGCATTTACCGATTGAGGCTTAAGCTGGCTGGTTTGACCCGTAGGTAGTGGTAAGGTCTGGGACCCGTAGCGGGATCCCACAAATGTATAAGCAATAAACTTAAGCAAATTGTGTAACCTACTCCTTAAGAGAATATAAGTTTAATAAAATTAACTATAGAATGCTTGTAAGTTTGGGATAATCGAGGCAAACTTTTATTGCCATACAGTGGTAAATACTTTTGTTATAATCTTATGGTGACGGGTTCTTAGGAAATAAATTGGGTCTTTCAAGGTTCTCCAGACTTTTATTGTTTCTTCCCACCTTACATCTGAGTCTTTGAACTTCCATCTGGAGGGACAAAAACTCTTATGTAACAATAACTTCTGTAGTTACGTAACCCGTCTCGTCTCTTCTGGGCACGTAACTTGCATTACAGAGCAACATCGCCTTGCTCGTAATGAAAATCTGCTGCGACCTAAATCCAAAAAATTACATGGAGTCTGTGATCAAAAAAAATCAAACTCGGAGTCCTGTGCAAGGTACGTTTTTCTCGGCTGAGCAGCTGCACTTGTTGTATAAAACTCAGGTGGTCCTCCGCCGAGTATTGCTCACACCTCTGGGACGGTTCCGCTAAGGATCTACTTGATGCTTTGGATCGGTTGCAGCGCCGAGCAATTCGCATTTTAAGTGATGATAATTTAACCAAGAACCTCCAGCCTTTACAACTCCGTCGAGACATTGCTGCTCTGAATGCATTCTACCGACTGTACCACGGGGAGTGCTCAGAAGAGCTAGTCTCACTTATCCTTCCCTCTCCTTTCCTTTGTCGTAATACGCGTGCGGAGCTTCGGTGCCACCAATTCACTGTAGCCATTCCATCGCGAACGAAGAAATTAATATGGCAACTCTTTTCTTTGTCGCACCTCATAAGCATGAAACTCCCTCCCTGCACACGTATTTCCACCCACCTACAATATGGGGTCTTTCAAACGAAGGGTGAAGAGGCATATTGCGGGCCGGCAGGATGGCTAGTGCTATACGTATAGTTTAGCACTAAGTATCCCCACTTCTGGATTGCATTTCCACTTAACATCAGGTGGAATGCAGTCATCTGCCTGCTCTTTCATAAAAAAAAACAGTATTGGTTGGATGCAAAACCGTCTCGCGCTGGTCGGTGTCTGAGTCGAATGGCAAGGCTATATCTATTATAGATTGATGTGCCCAGGAAGGACCAGGTTGAGGTGAATCCTGTTTTTCGCCTACCTAATCCTACGCATAACTCTGAGTCTGGAACGAAGATAGGATCTTTGACACTGTCATTTGAAGTAAAATCTTCTCTGGTTGAAAAGAATCGCTAGAAGACTATCTGCGATGGAGTTCGTTCCAGAAGAATAGGTTGTTGTGTCTTGTTGATCATTTGCCACGAACTGCTGAGTATCGATGTTCGTAGGTATTGAGCTAGAGTCAAAGTTGTATTGTTCAACGTTCAACAGTTTTCATTGTTGCGTTAGAAATAGCCCTGTTTAAAATAGCTCGTTATCTGTTGGACATCCTGTAATAACATGAAAAGATTTATATTTTATCATGCCTAAAATAAAATAATCACATAGTTTTATAACGCAGTTGTTCTTGTTATCGCAATTAGCACGACAACTTATAAAGCAAAGCAATATCTACTGAAAAAATAATTATTCTTAAGACGAATTAAATACAATACGTCTATTTTGATGGAAAATCTTTTGTTAAATAAAATTTTATTCTAAACAAAACAAACATTAATTCAAAATATAACTGTTTAGCATTAAATATTTAAAAAATACGTAAGATAAATTTGAATACAACATGGATATATTCCTAATATTATAATTTAGCATTGCCATATTTGGAATATATTTCAACTTGGTTGAATACAAGACGGGCACATGTTAAAACATGGTGCTTTTGTAAATTATTTAATACCTAGTCTTAAATCAATTGGAATGCAATATGGGCTCTTGTTAAAATATGGCCATTTTGAATTTTATATAATAAGTAATCTTAAATAAACTAGAATGAAAAATGGACACTTGTTTAAATATTGCACTTTTGTATTTTATATAATAAATAGTCTTACATAAATTGGAATGTATAAGAACCACATATTAAAATATAGCAACTTTGCATTTTAAATAATAAACAAACTCACCTGAAATTGGAATGGAAAAAGGACGTATTCCAAAATGTGGCACTATTGCAGGGAAAACTATGGTAAAGTTCAGATCACTTTTTGGATTGTGGCTGTTTTGCAGTAAAACCACGTGCATTATCGTTGAGGTCTGGGTCACAATAGACAAAATGGCGGTCTTGCACTGAAGTAAGTGCGCAAAGCGGCTAAATTCAAAACAGACGCTTGTGCGGTTTGGTGTCATCATCATCATCATCATTTCAGCCAAAAGACGTCCCCTGCTGGACATAGGCCTCCCCCAAAGATTTCCACAAAGGCCGGTCCTGGGCCGCCCGCATCCATCGTTTTCCGGTGACCTTAATCAGGTCATCGGTCCACCGTGTGGGAGGCCTACCAGCACTGCGCTTTCCGGAACGCGGCCGCCATTCCAGGACTTTTCTGCCCCATCGGGCGTCGGTCCTGCGCGCTATGTGCCCTGCCCACTGCCACTTAAGTTTGGCAATCCTGTGGGCTATATCGGTGACCCTGGTTTTCCTGCGTATCTCCTCATTTCTGATTCGATCTCGCAGGGAAACTCCGAGCATAGCCCTCTCCATTGCCCTTTGGGTGACTTTGAGCCTTCTGGTGGAGCCCATAGTGAGCGACCACGTCTCTGTTCCATAAGTCATCACTTGCAACACACATTGGTTGAAGACTTTTGTCTTCAGACACTGTGGTATTGGGGACGAGAAGATCTTTCGCAGCTTCCCAAACGCTGCCCAGCCGAGTTGGATCCGACGATTGACCTCTTTCTCGAAGTTAGACTTACCTAACTGGACAGTGTGTCCCAGGTAAATGTAGTGGTCAACAACTTCGAGGGTAGAACCTCCGATGTCAACAGGAGTGGCTTGAACATGGATATTAGACATGATCTTCGTCTTCTCCATGTTCATTTTAAGGCCGACTCGTTCGGAGGCTCGATAGAGGCCATCGAGCATCGTAGTGAGGCCCTCCATGGTCTCAGCCATTACGACTATGTCGTCAGCGAATAGAAGGTGAGTGATGTACTCGCCGTTCACGTTAATGCCCAGCCCTTTCCAGTCCAGAACCTTGAAAACATCTTCCAGTGCAGCGGAGAACAGTTTCGGAGAGATAACGTCTCCCTGTCTAACACCTCGCTGCAACTGGATCGGTTTCGAGGTCTGGTTCTGGAGTCGGACTGACATGGTGGCGTTTTCATACAAGCACTTCAACACTTCGATGTACCGATAGTCGACTTGGCACCTCTGGAGAGCCTGCAATACTGCCCACGTCTCGATCGAATCGAAGGCTTTCTCGTAGTCCACGAACGCCAGACAGAGGGGCAGGTTATACTCCTCGGTCTTCTGTATAACCTGCCGTAGCGTTAATATGTGGTCTACGGTACTGAAGCCTTTTCGGAAACCGGCTTGTTCGGGAGGCTGGGAATCATCGAGCCTGCACGCGAGGCGATTC
Organism: Clostera curtula; assembly: GCA_905475355.2. Classification (NCBI taxonomy): domain Eukaryota; kingdom Metazoa; phylum Arthropoda; class Insecta; order Lepidoptera; family Notodontidae; genus Clostera; species Clostera curtula. The sequence continues at coordinate 1,007,635 of FR997821.1, forward strand.
GTGATGACCCTTGAGAACAACTTGTAGACATGACTCAGAAGTGAGATGGGTCTGTAGTTCTTCAATAAAGTGTTATCTCCCTTGTTGAAGAACAGCACCACCACACTTCTGTTCCATGCCTTTGGCGTTCGTCCTTCGAGTATGTCGGAATTAAACAACCTCTGAAGGGCCCTAAGGATCGGTTCTCCACCCGCCTTCAGAAGTTCTGCGGTAATTCCGTCATCACCCGCTGCCTTGCCGTTCTTAAGTTGCTTGAGGGCCATTCCGATCTCGCACATGCTGATGTCTGGAAGGTCTTCTGTGTAGTGCCGGGTTAATCTAGCTCGTGTGTCGTTTGCTACATTTATGACGGGTTCCTGTGTAGACGCGTAAAGCTGTCCATAGAAACTCTCGACCTCACCCAAAATCTCGGACTTCGACGTGACGATCCTGCCATCATCAGTCTTCAGCCTGACGAGCTGGCTTTGCCCAATAGACAAATCCCTGGCGAAAACCTTGGAGCCCCTGTTGCGTTCAATAGCCTCTTCAACACGATTCGTGTTGAATCGGCGTATATCACGCTTCAGGGACTTTGATATCTGTCTATTGAGCATCCGAAGCTGCGTCGCATCATCTGAAGACTGCAGGACCAGTTTCCATCGTTCGTCCATGAGATTCAGGGTAACGTCCGAGAGCTTTTTGGCCGTTTTCTGGCGTTGGGTCTTACAGAACTTCGACCCAACTTTACGGACAGTCTCCACGAACCCGTCATTATAATCGTCTACGTCAACGCCTAGGCTATAACTATAAAGCGGTTCTGCAGTTCGAGCTGGAAGCTTTCCGGGTTTTGAATCTGAACAGGCACGGGACGCAGCGTAGACCTCACCATGCGCGACCTTTCAAGCTTGATGTCGATATTCAATGAGTCCTTCCTTCTCCAGAAAACCAGCCAAAAGTTGGCCCCGTTGGTTCCGGTGTCCAAACCCAAATTGTCCCACTTGCAGCTCATCTCCGCTCCGCTTGCCTAGCTTCGCGTTAAAATCCATCTGATCGTCGGGATGTGCCGAGGTCGGTGCGTATACCTGTATGACCTTCAACGAATAACGCTTGGTTATTCTGAGTATAAGGTACGCCACCCTGGTCGACACACTCTCGATTTTAACAACGTTGTTCACAAGGGACTTGTGGACGATAAACCCAACACCACCTTGGTACTGTTGGTCGCCCTCCCGGAAGTAGAGCAATTTGCCGGATTTCAGGGTTATCGTGTCCTCCCCCTCTCTTCGGACTTCAGACAACCCCACTATATCCCATCGCAGCTTGCACAACTCTTCCTCGAGTTCTATGATCTTCTCGTCAGTCCGCAGTGTCCTTGTGTTGTATGTTGCCAGGTGCATCCGTCGTTTTTTATGGTAGCCGGATCTCTGCCGGAGATTGTTAGCACCCCCTGCCCCACCGTTACCTTGGCTGCTACCGTGGCCGAAGGAATAGCGGGGCTGCCGGGGACTGGGGGCCGTTTTCTCTTTGTCCATTTCATGGGGGGGTTTGCCATAATCGCCACGCTTGGCAGGCGGGTTGGCGATCGCAGTGATGGATGGTGTGTTTTGAACAAAACGTCGCTGCTGCCCAACGTCTGTTGTCCCTTAGTCGCCTTCTACGACACCCACGGGAAGATATGGGGAGGTAGTATTCTTCCTCCGCTACCACACGGTTTGGTGTCAAAGTTAGCGAAAACAATGGGTGTCTTAGATAGACTCTAAAGTAGAACCGATTTAGAGCTCAATTTTCGAATAAAACCGTTTTTACACTTTTTTGATTAATGGCCCTTTTGCATTCAAGGAGCGATATGTAAAAATACATAAATAAATAATGTATGAAAAAAAAACTGTCACGTTTGCCTAGAAGGTGTCTATTCACTTTGTCCTTAGTATATTTCTATTACTCCAAAATGAGGACGTCACTAGGTACTACAGCCGTTTTCTAGTTAGAACGAGAACTGAAGCCACGCTCTTAGTAACCTGTATACCTACACTTTAGTTCGGTTTTGTTACTTTCTGTAATTTATTGATTTTCTTGAGATTTTCGTTAATATTTCGTCAATAAGTTGCCTGGGAAGGGAACTGACAGCTAGCATAAATAAATAATTACCGGGTTTCAAACAATTGTGTAGGACCATCGCGGTGGATGCCGACATCAAATAAATTGGGAAAAGGCGAGAAACACTATGTTTTTTTCACTCAATAAATGATTGTTAAAGATATTTTTTTAAGATAATTTATGGTGAGTTATAGTTATGTGGGTTTCTGGGGCACAGAAAGATAGTAGTTGTGCCCCGACCTACCCACTAAAACCAACGGTGTCCCTCAACTGCCCGAAACAGGGCCACGGGTGTACTCCCCATTGGGGAGCATGCTCCGTGACCCTGATGGGCCTTAGCCTTAGCTTTTACAAGCGGGCCCCACGCTTTAATGGGGAACTCTGGACGCTCCCAAAACCCACCGAGAGGCACGTGCGGGACATTGCAGGTGCCCCCATCAGTTGCCGGATGAACTGGCACCCGATCCACGAGGCAGCCGTGGCCCGCCTGCCTGACCGCCCCTCTGCTGCTAGTGGCGGCAGCCCTGGCCTCAACGTCTGGCCGCCCTCCACTGCAATTAACACGCCTTGTGTCGCGGCAGTTTTAGACTTTCGAGGCATCTCTGAGGACAGAGGAGGCCCCAGAGCCAAAACCCACCACGACTCCGTGTGCGGCTCTTCATCTGGCCTCTTCCCGTGGGAGCACAGCATGGGTGACCCTGAGCCGGTATGGCCCTAACGGATCCTAAAGGCACGCAAGCCCCGTCACGAGAACAAGGTGGCAGCACGGTCGTGGCGGACGGAACAATGTCGTCATCGTTTTGGAGTATTATATACGACTGCCTCGTTGGTCTAGTGGTTAGATGTGCCGCCTTTGTATCAACGGGTCCCGGGTTCGATTCCGGGGTCGGGCAAGTGTCTTTGTCTAAACCAGAGGCACTGGCTTGGAGTCTGGGTGTCATTTCTATCTATATTATGTATGTATTTACAAAAAAAAAATGTATATAAGTAGTTTATCATCCATCTCCTTACCATAACACAAGCATTAAGTTGCTTAGCTTGGGACGAGATGGCGTTGTGTGAAATGTCCAAGGATATTTATTTATTATTTATAATATTTTACATTTTTTACTTTTTTTTACTTCGTGGGTAGTTAAACCATCACTAATAATTCATCATCATCATCATCATCATCTGCCCACATTAGTCCACTGCTGGACATAGGCCTCCCCTAAAGAGCGCCATAGCGCCCTGTCTTCAGCTTGACGCATCCAGCTGCTGCCCGCAACCTTTCGCAGATCGTCGCTCCATCTAGCAGAGGGCCGTCCCACACTACGCTTGCCGATTCGCGGTCTCCACTCAAGAACTCGTCTACCCCAGCGGTTGTCGGTTCTTCTACAGATATGACCAGCCCACTGCCACTTCAGTCTGCTAATTCTCTGAGCTATGTCGGTGACTTTGGTTCTCTGCCGGATAATCTCATTACGGAGCCTATCCTTCAGAGAAACTCATAGCATAGCATAGCACGCTGAGCGACTTTAAACTGGTGGACTAGTCTCACCGTGAGTGTCCACGTCTCGGCGCCGTAGGTCATGACGGGTAGGACCCACTGGTCGAAAACTTTAGTTTTCAAACTCTGCGGGATGGGCGACGAGAAGACCCGACGAAGTTTTCCAAATGCTGCCCAGCCCAGCTGGATCCTCCTCTTGGCCTCCCTGTCGAAGCTGCTTCTACCTAATTGCAAAATGTGCCCGAGGTATGTGTATTGTGAAACAGCTTCAACAAGACGGCCATTCACAACGATAGGTCTCGGATGAATGTGATCATTCATCATGATTTTGGTTTTATCCAAATTCATGCCGAGACCCACCCGTCGCGAGGCTGATGCTAAGCTGGTCAGCATCTGTTGCAGCTCCTCCAGCGATTCCGCCATTAGGACTATGTCATCTGCAAATCTCAAGTGTGAGATGTACTGGCCATTTATGTTAATGCCCTTGTCTTTCCAGTCCAGCGTCTTAAACACATCCTCCAAAGCGCTTGCGAACAGTTTCGGGGATATGACATCCCCCTGTCTCACTCCTCGGCACAGTTGGATAGGTTTAGTACGCTGGTCCTGTACTTGGACACACATAGAGGCCTCATCGTACAGACATCTCAACACTTGGATGTAACGATAGTCCACTTGGCATCGCTGAAGGGATTCAAGAACAGCCCAGGCTTCGACGGAGTCAAAAGCTTTCTCATAGTCCACAAAAGCTAGACACAGGGGCCGATTATACTCTTCGGACTTCTGTATAATTTGCCTCACTGTGTGGATGTGGTCTATGGTGCTATAACCCCTACGAAATCCGGCCTGTTCCGGAGGCTGAAATTCATCGAGCCTTATGGCGAGACGGTTCGCAATGACTCTTGAAAACAACTTATAGACGTGGCTCAGGAGTGAAATGGGCCTGTAATTTTGAAGAAGGGTGGTATCACCCTTCTTAAAAAACAGTACCACCAAACTCCTGCTCCACGCCTTAGGAGTTCTCCCGCAGTGAATGACGGAGTTAAAGAGTTTTTGTAGTTCCTGTATGACAGGAATCCCTCCTGCCTTCAGAAGTTCTGAAGTAACTCCGTCTTCACCGGGGGCCTTTCCATTCTTAAGATGTTTAAGAGCCAGCACGATTTCGTCTTGCTGATATCGGGCAGTTCGTCGGTGTAGTGGCGGACCAGGGTGGCTCTTCCATCCTGGATAGAACGTTGAGGGCGAGTAGCATGTGCAGCATAAAGCCGGCCATAGAAATCTTCGATCTCGGCAAGAATCCCCGGCTTAGACAAAACGGTTCTGCCATCGCGTGTTGTGAGCTTCGCCAGGTGGCTCCTCCCAAGCTGCTTAATGAACACCTTGGACCCTCGGTTTCGCTCAATTGCCTCTAATATGAGGCGGGTATTGGAGCTCCGAAGGTCACGTCGTGTCATTTTAGCTATAAGCCGGTTGAGATTTGCCTTGTCTGACGAAGTGGCATGTGTAGCTTCCCGTCTTTTTGCCATAAGCCGCAGAGTCTCGTCCGAGAGTCTAGACTTCGTGCCTTTACGCTGCGTTCTATAAAATTTAATGCCCTCACCCCTTAGTGTATCCAGGATGTTTTGCAGGGTCACGTCGATGTCATCGGTAGGCTCTATGGCAGCAAATCTAGCGTCCAGTATGTTCTGGAACGATTCGGTTCCTGCCATGATTTGGAGTAGGTCTGGTCGGAGCGTGGACTTCATCAGACGGTTTCTGTCGAGCTTTAAGTCGATATTCAGAGAGCCTCGGACAAGTCGGTGATCAGATCCTGTATTAAACCTGTTGATCACCGAGACGTCTCTGAATATGTGCTTCCTGTCCGTCATGATGAAGTCGATCTCGTTTTTGGTCACAGTATCGGGGCTTTGCCAAGTCCACTTCCTGTGGGGCTTCTTCTTGAAGAAAGAGTTCATCAAGTAGAGCCCCTCTTTCTCTAGGAAGTCGACAAGCATTTGCCCCCTGTGATTCCTACTCCCATAACCATGGGGTCCCACTCGAGATTCACCACCAATCTGAGCACCTACCTTGCCGTTAAAGTCCCCTATAATAATGTTAAAGTGGGCCTTGGTGGTGTTGTGTAAGGCCCTTGAGATGTCCTCAAACATATTCTCAACTTCATCATCCGAATGTGCCGAGGTCGGTGCGTAAACCTGGATGATCTTCATGCTATATCGTTTCGATAGCCGAAGAATCAGGTACGGTACCCTCGTCGGCACACTGGAGATTTCTTCAACATTGTTAGAGAGGGCTTTATTGACAAGAAACCCTATGCCACCCTGCGATTTCTGCTGTCCTTCGCGAAAGTACAAAAGGTGGCCAGATTCTAGGGTAATGGTGTCCTCTCCCTCTCTACGGACTTCACAAAGACCCAGAACATGCCACCTGATGTTCTCCAGCTCCACTTCCAACTGCGCTAGATGCTCGTCAAGCCTTAGAGTACGTCCGTTGTACGTAGCCAGGGTCAGGTGTTTCAGGTAGCCAGATGTAACCCGGGGATTCTTCGCACCCCTTGCCCCGCCGTTACCGTGGCCGCTACCTGGATGACCAGGAATAGCGGGGCTGCCGGGAACTGGGGGCCATCTTTTTGTTTTGCCTACCATTAAGGGGGATTGCCCATAATCCCCACGCTGGGCATGCGGGTTGGGGATCGCAGTTAAAAATAAGGAGTTGGACCAGACGTTGCTGCTGCCCAACGTCTGTAATTAGTTTTTTTCCCTTAGTCGCCTTTTACGACACCCATGGGAGGAGATGGGGTGGTGATATTCTTAATCCGTCACCACACGGATGTTTTACGACACCCATGGGAGGTGTCGTAAAATTAATTAAATTAATTAGATACATATTATTATAAAGTACATACATTTACATATGGAGTAAATCAAGTAACTAACTCACTACTTCTCGTTTTGCCAATCACTTCCACTTTACTTTCACTTTTCATCAACTAGTCTTCACTCAAGTACTGTGGACGGGAAACTTGAAGCTGGATTAGCCGAATTGGAGAAGGTTTTTAGTTCACGAATGCGGGGTTACGACAACAAACTTTAGGCTGCCACATCAGCTGGAACCTCTACTCATCCAGATCTGCCATCGCTCTCAAAGGACTTCACAGAGTTTAAATCCTTCATGTGGCAAAGCGTCACTGCCCTGAAGACCCAAATTGAAATCCTGTCCCTGGGTTTGGACCGACACGAAAGGGCAATGCGCCGGAAGGTGCTTCTACTGCATGGATTCCCAGAAAAACCCAATGAAAAGGTGACCGATGTGTGTCTCAAAATATTCAACACCAAATTGAAACTCGATGACATTGCACCACACAACATTTACGCCTGCCATCGCCTCGGGAACGTCCCGGGTAAAACTCGTCCGATATTAGTAAGGTTCAGAGACATAGAATCGCGCCATACAGTATGGGATACCAAGACGTCTCTAAAAGGCACTGGTATAATGGTGTCGGAATTCTTGACACGGCCCAGGCACCGGGTTTTTATTGCAGCACGTAATCACTTCGGCATCAAAAATTGCTGGTCGTCCGAGAGGCGCATTATTATTGCTGCACCTAACAAAGTCCGTCACAAAGTTGAGTCTTTAGGTGAGCTCGAATCCCTTATTATTCGCTATCCTATACCCGCTCCGACCAGCCCGACGACTGCATCTGCATCATCCACAATCGAGGCTGCGAAGACCTCTGCTAAATTCCAGCGGAAAAAGACTAGTAGAAGAACTAGAAGAAAGAAGACTAGTAGCTACTACCTATCTTATGTGTGTTCTTGTTTACATTTTTCACCGGGGGGTACTTCAGTCTCACGTCATTATTTCGTTATCAAACTAGAGACTGAAGAGTGATGTGCGTTGACGTTGCACTCATGGCAATCGGTACAATGTGCCGTGGTTTGTGCCTATCCATACTTCGTTGTTTTATATTATTGTACCTATGTTTTCCTTTTATTTATATTATTATTCTTTTCACTTCAGTAGCTCAAACATGTAGGTTTTGCTCACTGAAAACAGTGGACAAAATGCGATTTTGCCCACTGAGTGAGACAAAGTAACTTTTTAATTCTAATTCGAAACATTGACACTATCTCTTTCCCGCCAATAGAAAAGAGAGAGAGACAAAGACCAAGTGGCCAGTACCAACAGCTCCGATTTTTCTTCTTCTTCTTCATTTAGGTTTTGGCTTCCATCGTTATACCGATGATTTTGCCAATGACAAGTGTGTTGTATTAGAAATTTCGTGTGATTATGAAAGTTAAATTAATTGGTTATAAGTTGCGTTAGAGTTATGAAGTTAAATGTTAGCAGGTAGCGCTATAGAAAACAATACAAAGCATTAAAGTACAGATTAAAAATATTAAATTGATAGAGCAATATTATGGGAACTATATTTGATTAAATACAAACTAGAAGTACTTTTAACAGTTCGATTGGATGAAAGGAGTTCGTTATGGGGTTACTCCGATTTTTAATTCGATGTCAAAGACAAACACGTTCGGAATTTCGTCCTAACTAAAGAAATTTAGCAAAAATGATAATTATATCTTTTATTGTAATTCATTGAATTTTTAACTTATTGTTGTATTTAAACTAAAATAAGTATTTACTGCTTAAAAAACTGATATTTAACTTAAAAATATTTAATTATAGTTTCAAAAATGTTACGTAGGTAATATTATATTTCATTTCCTATAATGTTCTCGCTGCTGAAGTGAAAAGTTATGTGTGTTACACGAGAGCAAAATTTTTCGCATCTCGTGCCTTTGAATCCCTCGCAGCACTCAGGAATCAACTTTAGAATCACTCGCTACGCTCGTGATTCAATCATTGATTCCTTCGCTTACTCGGGATTCAATATCAGCACTCGCAGCAAAAAACGACTTTGCTCTCTTGTTGCACAAATAACTATTTATTATTCTTAAGTAAAAGTTTTTTTTCACTTCAGTAGCTCAAACATGTAGGTTTTGTCTCACTCAGTGAGCAAAATCGCATTTTGCTCACTGAGTGAGAAAAAGTAACTTTTAATTAGAATTCGAAACATTGACACTCTATCACTTTCCCGCCAATAGAAAAGAGAGAGACAAGGCCCCAGCACCAACAGCTCCGATTTTGAATTCGACCTCAAAGACAAACACGTTCGGAATTTCGCACTAACTAAAGAAATTTAGCAAAAATGTTAATTATGTATTTTAATGTAATTTATTGAATTTTTTACTTATTGTTGTATTTAAACTAAAATAAGTATTTACTGCTTAAAAAACTGATATTTAACTTAAAAATATTTAATTATAGTTTCAAAAATGTTACGTAGGTAATATTATATTTCATTTCCTATAATGTTCTCGCTGCTGAAGTGAAAAGTTATGTGTGTTACACGAGAGCAAAGTTTTTTGCATCTTGTGCCTTTGAATCCCTCGCATTTCTCGCATCTCGCATCCCCTTCGTATCTCTTTCCACAGTATGGTGAGTTAGTACTTATTTAATATTAAGTATTTCTTATAGTATTTTTAGTTTTATAGTACTCATAATATATTAACGGTTTAAGATATTTATTTTCTCAAAAAATTTACAGAATCACTTACAGAGAAAATACAAAATTATAACCATGGACGTATAAAAAAAGGCGGACGGAACTCTGGCTAAGACAAAAGTGAGACGCCAAAATGGCGGCAGCTCTGTATGTGTGAGTTAAATTTGGGGTTGCCAAGATACACAAAATTTTGTAATAAAAACATGGTTAAAATATAAAAAAAAAAATTGCGAAATTGTTATGTTTAACTTTAACATCCTAAATGCTGAGTATTTTTTTTTTATAATAATGTCTTGTACTTTGAGAGGGTTTTGAAATTTCCTCTAATTTCGAGATGTGTTGAAAACGATTCTAAATTAAAAGAAATGCTTTCATTACCAAAATTTTTTTTGTGATAATATATTTATGTTGCCTAACTATAATTTATTGCGCACCTCTTGAGAAGCACTGGTATTAAATGGTACAGTAACAGTTTATTCCTCTGCCACGTGTCTTGACTCAAACAAATATTAAAACAAAATAAAGCACTGGGTATTAAAATAATGTACGAATATTTTTACGATTCGACGACTGCTGCGCAGCATGTCGCGGGTTCGATCCACGCACGGAAGAAATATTTGTACGACCTACAAGTATTTGTTCCGGGTCTGGGTGTTTTCTATCTATAATATGTATGTATTTACAAAAAAAATATGTATTTAAGTAGTTTATCATCCATCTCGTTACCATAAAACAAGCATTAAGTTGCTTAGCTTGTGACAAGATGGCGTTGTGTGAAATGTCCAAGGATATTTATAATTATTATATACCGACACAATAGCTACAATGTACATTTAAATTTTGAAAAAAATAAGCGGCGTAGTTTTTTTTTTTTTTTGTATTATCCATGTCTCTGTAGATTGCTAATTTACCTTTTATGGTACTGCATAAGTAACAACACGCCGGAGTCCTCCTTTAGTTGTTTATAAGTCATCCGCATCAAAATGTATTCTGCAAATGACACTGTATTTGTTTGGAATCCAATTGTTTTCACCATTACAATTTCTACTAAGTAATTTTAATTCAATCATTTCTCCATACTTAATTTTCTTTAGAAAATCTAGCAAAAGGTATATAAAATAAAATACCCAGTAGTAACTATTAAATAATTAACCAGAATAATATATTGATTTTTATAATAAACGAAAAATTGCCCACATTTTGGTTAATTTGCACACGTGAATATTGGCAACACTGAACTTAAAATTAATTGTTTTGTTCTAGCAAATACAAATTGATTTTAATGTATATAATCTGGAAATAAGTGATTGAATTATTCATTTACGTATGAAACGTGATTCCTGGATTGTTTTTCTTTCGGTCACTACGGTTTTTACACCATTTTACCAGGCAAGACATGATTTATAGTTTTTATTTTTTCGCCGCATATTGCGTCTTTAAGCATGGATGTTCACGCGCGTAATGGCCGACTAATGTGTGAAAGTGTGCGTGCTGGTCTGTACATATAGCTGATCTGGCCGACTATGATGTCACAATTTTTAGCTAGCGAGACTCTGTCCGACTTTTTTTATACGTCCATGATTATAACTTATAAATACTAAAAGCCGATTGGCGTAGTGGGTTGGTGCTATGACATCTTATCAGTATTAGTAAGGGGGTAGCTGTATATAAAAATAAAATTGGGTCCACGACATTGTGTGCGTGTCACCATTGCGGGTAGGTGTGTATAATTTGAGGGATACAATACATGTTTACTAAGGTCTATGACACATTGATAAATTCACTGCGTTTTATTCACTTAGTTCGTTATTATTATAGTATTCATAATTGATTTTTGTTATGTTGTGTCTAATGCAATAGCTAGATAGAATATATTTAATTTATATATATTAAAGTATAGTGTGCCTATGTATGCATATATTTTATTTACTTTATTTTAAGTGTGCAAGGTTTATAGCGTTTTTATTATTATGTTATACTATAATAATGTACTTATGTATGGTATAAGTATTTTTAATTGTATGAGTTATGTAATTTAGTAATTGGTACCATAGAAATTTAATATTAAGCTGTTATTAATGAAAAATCCTTTAAAATATGGCTTTTTAATATTTTTTTAAATGCAATCAGAGATTTCGCTTCTTTTTAATTATTTAGCAATTTGTTGTATTGTTGGACCCCATCATATAGTATACTCTTTTTACCGTAGTTCGTTCTGTGTTTTCCTGAACACAGGTTATTGACCTGTCTTGTCATGCGTTTATGGTAATCTATATTTTTGTGAGCGTAATTTGTGAGCGGATATCTTTAGTAAGGATTTTTCTAAGAAGAATGCATGTGTTATATTTATATATTTGGGCCAGATTAAACAATTTGGTTTCTTTATAAATTTTGACAGTTGCTGTTAGATGATCGTATAAAAATAATGCTTTATTTACGCATCGGTTGTTAGTTGTGGAGAGACGTGTACTCGCTACTGAGATCAACAACATTTTGTTTCAAAGTTTTTAATCTAAATTAGTATTTATTATATATGTCGGAGAATGAACTGTTTAATTAAACCTTTTAATTTGAGCAGCGGGTTCAAGGTACCGATCTTAACTACACTCCAACATTAACACACCGCACCGCAACCACTGTTTCTATCATAATGCGCGATCCACCGCGATCGCGCTCCTTTTATAAGTTTTTGCCGAACGTCAAGATGGCGCCTCGACCCCGCTCGAGGACTACCCTCCGCTCTGACAATGTAAAATAATATAACGTCTTCTTTTAAAAAGATGACAAACTAAATTGAATAGAAAAATCTAACAAATTAAACTAATTAAAATTAAGATTTAACAAAGTATTTTCTAGGCTAATTGATATCGTCTATATGTAACCAGCAATCATCTCCATTCTGACTATTTCCTCCGACATATATATATATATATATTTATAAAAATGAAGTGTGCCGCCTGTAATGAAACTTTCAGTGACGATGTTCAGTGTTCTGCCTGCAAGAGGAATCTTGATTTTGCGTGCGGTAACATTACGGAGGCTGGATACAGAAAACTGGGCCCTGACCGCCGATCGGCGTGGAAATGCCCACAATGTCGGATCTCCTCCTCACCGCAGCAACCACAAGGCCCACCGCAGTCGCAAGCAGGTGCTACTTTGGATAACATCTTGACTGAATTGAGAGATATTAAAAGTCAACTCGCTAATCTTCCTGCCTTATACGAAGACGTTAAGGACATAAAATCTGAGCTAATCAGTCTAAAACAATCCATAGAATTCAACAGCGCAACTATTAGCGATCATGGCGTGAAAATCAATGAATTGGAGCAAAAAACATCCGAGATTGACAAGCTACACTCAGTTATTGAAGTTGCGAACAATCAAATTGATACATTGAAAGCCAGAATTGAGAATATGGATCAACGTGCAAGACTTAACAACATTGAAATTAAGGGCATACCTGTTAGAAATAATGAGAACCTATATACCGTCGTGGAGTCTGTCTGTAATTACGTTTCCACGATCTGTCATAAATCACATCGCTAGAGTGCCGGTTTATGGCTCCAATGATAAATCCATTATTGTCAGCTTTGCAAACCGCTATGTCAAAGAAGACATCGTGGCGGCAGCACGCTCAAACAAGATATCAGTTCAAGATATTGGATTCAGCAGTGACCAAGGACGAATCTACATCAACGACCACCTAACTCCTGCCACTAAAAGCTTATTATCTAAGTGTAAAATTATTCTTAAAGCTAAGAACTATAAATATATATGGGTGAAACACGCTAAAATACATGTGCGGAAAGACGATAATTCCCGTGTTGCTATTGTTGAATCAGAATTTTTTTTAAACAAGCTTACTTGAAACTTGCTTTAATTCTGTTCTATTGGTTTAACTTACAATATTTAGACATATATTTTGTACAATATGTCAACAATTTATACATCTATTATGTCTTACATATGTTGCATATCATCATAATATGTGTGCTCAGTACATTTACTATTTTTTCCTGTCATTACTTCCAAACACTTGGCATAATACAAATCATAAATAGCGGTTATATCAAACTGTTTGTTACTTCTGATACTTTACCTGCGCTTGCGAGGGCTTATTGTGTGATTATTTATTTATTTATGTCTGCTCTGCATGCTGCGCAACGAATAACTCTATACTTATCCCGCTCACTCCCATAGTTTATGAGACTGGCCGCTCTCTTCTTTACTTTGCAATTACTACTCTCAGTTGGGTCTATTATTAATCGCCTATGCGACGGAGACGGTCACACTTTTTTGCTTAAACATAATATGAAGGTATTTACTTGTCAGATTATGGAACATTGCAGAAATATTATATTGATAACTCATCATAGATGGTACGCAGTGATGTTTACAATTGCTTTATTAGCTCTGCTAAGCAAGATTCATATTACTGTGTATACTACTAGCCTACTTGTGAATAATGTATGGGTCAAGTACTATTTACTTTCCGTGGCAGGAATAACCGATAAATTATGTAACATATCGATACCTCTGGGCTCAAAAGGCGTATAGCACAAAACAGCTACTTTTCAGGACAGCCAAAAAACCTAAAAAATAAAACAAAATTGGCTATAACTTTTTTATCTTAATGATTATAAAAAAACAATCTATGAGAAAAATACTTATATTTCCCTATATTATTAAATTAAGTCTAAATATAATAGTTTCCAAAATAGTATGGTTTTACTACCTAAAAAAAAATATGAAATGTCCTTTACATCCACTTTACAAAAACAGCTAACATTATTAACATAGGTAGTAAATATACCCTAGCGTAAAAACGTTGTATAATATTAGGTAGAATCTAATATATAAAATTCTCGTGTCCCAGTTTTAGATGCCAAACTCCTCCGAAACGGCTTGACCGATTTTGATGAAATTTTGTGAGCATATTGGGTAGGTATTTAAATAGGACAACATATATTTTTCATCCCCCTAAATTTCTAATATATAAAATTCTCGTGTCACAGTTTTAGATGCCAAACTCCTCCGAAACAGCTTGACCGATTTTGATGAAATTTTGTGAGCATATTGGGTAGGTATGAGAATAGGACAACATCTATTTTTCATCCCCCTCAATTTTAAGGGGGGGGGGGTCAAAAAAAATTGATAATTTTTAGAGAAAATTTTTTGCTTTTAAAAAGATAGATTCAAGCTAAGATTCAGCATAAAAAAATACAAACAACCCTAAATTTTCACCCCTCTACGATCAACCCCTATTTAATTACATGGCAAAACAACGTTTGCGATAGGAGATGTTGTATAGATAGATTGAGTCATCAAGATATCTCTGGAACCATAAGACCTAGAGGGTTGCGCGGGGTGGGGTTTGCGCGGGGTGGGGGTTGCGCGGGGGATGGTAAATTATTTGGCAAAACAACGTTTGCCGGGACAGCTAGTGATAATAGAAATATTTAATTGTGTTGTAAAGATACACATTTCCTGTCGTGATTTTTTTTTATATAATTTTAAGGAGAACTATGCTATTAAGGAGCACTATGCACAAAAATGATGAATTCAAAGTTCCCTCCAAAATAACTATGTATGGCGCTAGCATACCGAAATTCGTTCCGTTCCTAATCTTTCCTCTTATATAGACTGCATCTCAAAATCCTTTCTTAGGGGATTCCTACGCCATAACATCTACCTGCATGCCAACGTCAGCCCGATCTGTTTAAAATTGACAAATTTTCATACAAACTGATGGAGTAATGAAAACAACCGAGCTACTAATTTCAGGATTATATTAATTAAAGTTGACTACACGATGTGACTTGCACAATATCGGTAAGTAAGAGAGATTGCCTGTCAAAAACCACACTGCGTGAAGCGCAGCTTACTATTTGCTCTATACAAAACAACAGGCGTTTGCATTCATTAGACATATTGATGTTAAATTGCAACATCCTCCCCTGGATGCAAACCCATTGCCTGGATGAGATCTTCATGCTGCCGCCGGAGTAGACCCTTGGTTAATGCGTCGGCGACCATTTTCTTGGTGCTAATGTATTTGACAGATACTTCGTTTGCTGCAATCTTCTCTCGCATGAAATGGTAGCGGACATCAATATGTTTGCTTCTAGCTTGATACATTTCGTTACCTGAAAGGCTAATTGCACTTTGATTATCGCAATACAAAGTTATAGGTATACTTGCAAGTTCAGGCCAAAACTCATTTTGAAGTTGTTTCAACCAGAGAGCTTCTTGAGCAGCTGTCGATAGTGACATATATTCTGCCTCGGTGCTTGATAAGGCAATTGTTGATTGTTTTTTAGAGTTCCAGGAAATTGAGCCACCCTGAAAAAGAAAAAGGTATCCAGTGCAGGATCTTCGATCTTCTGCATCGCTTGCCCAGTCTGCATCACAGTAACCAGTTATCCCGCTGTTGTGATTTCGGAATGTAAGTTTCATATTTATGGTTCCATTTAAATATCGAAATATTCTCTTAACAGCAATCCAGTGCTGCGCTGTGGGCTTATTATTAAATCGGCTTACTGAATTTACAGCATATGCAATATCTAGACGTGTGCATTGCGACAAATATAACAGACTTCCTACTGCTTCCTGGTATGGTATATCTCTTAATATTTCATTTTCATTTACAGGTTTTTTTAGCTGTGTTCCTGCTTCAAAAGGCGTAGGTACTGGTCTGCATTCGTGCATTTGGAAACGATATAAGATTTTCTTTATGTATTGTGATTGATCAAGAGTTATTTCATCGAAGCTTTCCTTTTGTGTAATTTTTATTCCAATACATTGTTTAGCAGTACCCATATCCTTCATTTTAAATTTTTTACTTAATTTTTGTTGGACAAGTAGTGCTGTTTCTTCATTATTAAAGTAGTACAATATGTCATCAACATAAATTGTAATGAATAGTATATCATTTTTGTTTAATATTCTGTAATAAACGCAGGGGTCCATTTTCGATCGTGACATTCCAATTTCTAACAAAATTGTATTTAACTTTTTATTCCATTGACGGCTCGCCTGTTTCAGCCTATATAAAGATTTGCTCAGGCGGCATACTTTGTAGTCAGTCTCATAACATGGCGGTGGAGACATATATAATTCTTCATCCACATCCCCCTGGAGAAATGCTGTGATGGCATCCATTTGATGTATTTTTAATTTATGTTTAACTGCCAGTCCCATCAAATATCTTATTGATGAATAGCGGACGACCGGGGCGTACACTTCGTTATAGTCAATTCCTTTGGTTTGTTTGTAGCCTTTAATGACTAAGCGAGCTTTATAACGAATTACATTACCAGCTTCATCTCTTTTCGATTTAAATACCCATTTACATGGTATTATTTTCTTTCCCTTAGGCAGATCCACTAAATTCCATGTATTGTTTTCTATTAATGACTGGTACTCTTCATCCATGGCTTTCCATGAAGTTGCATTGTCACTATTTAGTGCTTCTACGTGAGTTTGTGGGTCATTATCCAGAAGACTGTTACGACCGCCTGACGGCGGGTAACAAAGAAAAAAAAAAAAAACAATTACAAAATTTACAAGATTTATTTCTGGGTTTACAATGTATCACCAAAAATTAATGTCTCTAAGCACGAAAAGATCTCGAAATCACAGGGATGAGTTCTCGGCACAGGGAAGCTTGTGGTCAGTAAAAAAACCTAAGTGCGCTGGGGACTTATCTCATCCGACTATTTGGCATTAGCCGGTTGGGTCACTTCCGGGCGTAGGACGCGCAGCCGTAACGCGATTCGGACGGGGACGTGTGGCACGTAGACCTCAGCTCATAGGTGGTGTGCGGCTGTGTACATCTCAGCGCGGAGTGCGTTCAGCCTCGTGGCCGTCGGCAGCATGAAAAGCCTCCAAACGTACGGCGGTCTTCTACTCGTCCGGAGAATCCCAGCCCGTACAGAGGTCCCCCAGTTTCCTGGAACGCGTCGGAATGACCCCTTAGCGCGAAAGATCCGACACCCAGGCACTAGGTGAAACCCGGAGTGGGCGTCGGCGTCTTTCGCGAAACAACAAAATTATATAATATGAAATTGTGATGTCCAAGCCCGGTATTAGAAACAATCCAATGATAAAATTAACAATTAATAAAAGAACATCTCAAATATTAAATACCGGACGATCACAATTTCATAAGAATCAAAAGAATACAATCGACATATTAGCAAACGGGTAGTCGTCACAAATTAACTAGCGAAGCACTGACCTTGATTTTTAGCACGCCGGTACATAGAAATATGATGCTAAGCTAGCAAATAATTTATGCAAAAGGAAATACGAGTATATTACAACAGTTTTACACAACTAGCAAACTTTTACAAAACTACGCGAACTAGGAAATAGTTAGGAATCAAATATAATTATTTCTATGAAAAACTATTACGAAGTGACTATGACCATTATGTCCTACCTTGTATAAAATTATCTCGGTGGCCAATTTATTAAAAAACACACAGCAAAATCGTTATCTTTACACTACATTTAATTATGAAAAACTACCAGTTTTAAACAATGCATACAATGACACTAACACTTTTCAACGGCTGTATTAATCACGAAAATTAATAAATCACAATGCATACGTATGTATGGCCACCGACGTTGACTATTTGCGCGTGAACTACACAATGGCATTTAAATATATCCAACAATATTCCATTGGTTTCTCCCGGCGGCAGAATAGATTCGTACTAATATGTATTATGCTAGTGACAAAAAATACCGCGGGTAGAACGTTGTTAAAGCTTATCGGAGCGACTAACTGGATGCAAATATAATTTTAATACACCCGCAATCACATTTCGTAACGTAGCTAAGCCACTATTATGAAATATATCTAGCCATAGCGAATTACCGTTGAGACAAATTAACACAGCAAGAAAACAGACAATAGCAACCAGCAAAGTTGAATCAGACTTACCAAGGGGGATGATCAGAAGTATGACTAGTAGTTTTTTCAGAAATGGGGCTCCTAACTACCGCTCCCGCTATTTATTAACTGCCCTTGTTTTTTTTTTTGAAGTGGCATGTGGAGGGGTTCCCTTGTTGGTGGGAGGACACGCCCCACACTATTGTCTGGTTCATCGTACGATTTTGTAGGAAGGAGAAGACGATATACTAATGAACGAAATAGAATTATTCCCCTGTATTTGCTAAGTTTTATCCTTTGTTCTTTATTCTCGAACTTTCTATGCACCTATGCATTGTGGGCGTTACCAATCCGTTGTTCTAGAAAGTTTTCGCCTTCGGACGCGAAGATCACCATATATGGTTATGAACGACGCCAACACTAGTTAATGCGCGCGGATTCAGTTTGATAGTAATAAAACGTTGGTTTGTTTGTCTGTTGTAAAAATATTTGATATGAAAATTTCATATTATATTTTATCTTGTTACAACGTAACAAGACTCATCGCTGATTCTACATTTATTGATAAAAATGAAGTATGATCTGGACTGTTATTACATGGAGAAATATTTCTTCGCCGTAAATTGTATGAAGTTACGATTTCAGCTTCGGGAGAACTTGTAGACTGATCATTCTCAGGTAAATATGTTTCATCATCTGGATCTTCGTAGTAACTAGATTCATAATCATGTGTTTCTTCTTCTGTTTCAAGTATAGTATTTTCTTCTGTTTCAGGTATAGTATTTTCTTCTATTTTAGTAAAATTGTTTTTATCTTCTATATTTATTTTTTCTAGATCACATTTAGTAACTTGTGTATTTTGTTTTTCAGGTTTTTCTTCGGCATGCATATTTTTGGTTATTTTATTTTGACTCACTGTTGATTCTAAGAAAACGACATCTCTACTCATAACAATTTGTCTGCTGTTTGGGTGTGCAAAACGGTAGCCTTTTGTGCTTTCACTATAACCAACAAATATTAATTCTTGAGATTTCCGATCTAATTTTTGCCGTTTCTCTTTTGGAATATGCACCATTGCTTTGCAGCCGAATACTCTCATGTGAGCTACATTTGGTTTGTTACCAGTCCACACTTCTTCAGGCGTGATGTCACCAAGTGAGCGCGTTGGAGATCTGTTAATAATGTAGGCCGCAGTAGCCACAGCTTCTCCCCAGTACTGCTTCTGTAAATTAGTATTAAATAACATGCATTTTGCGCGCTCAACAAGTGTGCGGTTCATCCTTTCGCTCAACCCATTTTGCTGTGGCGTGTATGGGTTGCTTGTTTGATGTTTGATACCAAATTGTTTCATATATTTTTCAAAATTATTATTTATGTACTCCTTTCCATTATCACTTCTGATTGCTTTTATTTTCTTATTTAGTTCATTTTCTGCTCTATTTTTAAATTCTATAAATTTTTCTAAAACTTCGGATTTTTGTTTCAGGAAAAATACAAAAACTTTACGTGAGAAGTCGTCTATAAATGTAAGAAAGTACCTTGCACCTCCCAGAGATTGTGTCTCCATAGGTCCACAAAGATCGGTTTGGATCAGCTCTAGCAACCCTGTTGCCCGGGAGCCTTCATGATTAAACGGTTGTCTGGATTGTTTGCCTTCCAGACAAGAAGTACAAATATAGTTTTCTTTCTGCGGTGACAACTTCTCACCATTAGTATATTTTTCAATTTTTTGTATATCATTTAGGTTTAAATGACCCATTCGTTGGTGCCAAAGATAGGTTGTATCTTCTGTTGTAGCTGCCATTGCTGTTTCACTCCGGTAAGTATTTAACTTATAAGTGTCATTTATTAACTTAGCATTAGCCACCTGTTGGCCATTTTTATTTTTTATCTGACAACCATCTCGGCTGAACTCCACTTTACAGCCACTTTTTACTATTTGGCTGACTGAGAGCAAATTAGTTGAAAGTTTAGGAATAAATAGTACATTTCTCACCTGTATGCAGTCAATGGCGCCGGTATTTTCATTCAGTACTTTTATAGTTACATTACCATAGCTTTGTACTTGTAACATTTTATTATCTGCGATCCGGATGCTTTGAACAGGTGGTGCACTTTCATTCTCCAGCCAGTCTCGGTGCATGGTCATGTGGGCGGAGGCACCGGAATCCACATACCAACTGGTGGCGTCGTTCAGTGTGGTGGCTGAAAAAGCAGCTACAAATCCATTATTTTTATCATCTTTTTTATTTTTATTTTTGAACCAACATTGCTTGCTTAAGTGTCCATATTTGTTACAGTTATAACACCGTGGCCCACTTTTATTTGCATTACTGTCTTTATTTGGCTTACTGTTTTTATTTGGCATTGACCTTTTTGAGTTTGTTTAAAAAGCGGTATTAGTTGTATCTGTGGACTTCACTTCTTGCAGAAGTTTTGTTTTGATCAGATCAGCACTAATAATTATACCCGAGCTCTCAATGCCCATAATCATTGGTCTGTATAGATCGGGCAATCCCGCCAACATTAACGTTCCGAGCCACTCATCATCAACTTTAAATCCAATGTCTCTTAGCTTATGTGCAGAGGTCATTATTTTGCTAATATATTCTTCTACGCTTGCACTTGATTCTAGATTTGTGTTAATTAAATCTCTTAATAATCCTACTTTTCGGAGTAGACCAGAGTCTTCAAATGCGGTTTTTAAATTGTCCCACACCTCCATGGAAGTTTTTGCATTTTGTACATGGACGTATAACTGTGGATCAATTAATAATATGATTTTTGACTTAGCTTTAACATCCTTTTTGACATCTTTGCTTTCACCAATTACGCATTCCCACAAGTCATCATGTTGCAGATATGCTTCCATCGCAAACTTCGGAATGGAAAACATATTGTTTGTTCCCATTTTTAAGTATTTATGCTGAAAAAGAACTCCTAGCCACAAATATTATAAGCCGCGGAATTTGAGGTTATGTTCTATTTTAACGAGAATTTCACTGTTTTAACTACTGATTTTAAACTGATAACTGCACTAAAGCACAGGTACGGGACGGCCCATAACCTGATGGAGTAATGAAAACAACCGAGCTACTAATTTCAGGATTATATTAATTAAAGTTGACTACACGATGTGACTTGCACAATATCGGTAAGTAAGAGAGATTGCCTGTCAAAAACCACACTGCGTGAAGCGCAGCTTACTATTTGCTCTATACAAAACAACAGGCGTTTGCATTCATTAGACATATTGATGTTAAATTGCAACACAAACTTTCATCCCCTATTTTATCCCCTTGGGAGTAGAATTTATCAAAATCCTTTCTTAGCGGATGCCTACGTCATAACATCTACCTGCATGCCAAATTTCAGCCCGATCTGTTTAAAATTTTCATATAAGCTTTCATCCTCTATTTTATCCCCTTGGGGGTAGAATTTATCAAAATCCTTTCTTAGCGGATGCCTACGTCATAACCTCTACCTGCATGCCAAATTTCAGCCCGATCTGTTTAAAATTGACAAATTTTCATACAAATTTTCATCCCCTATTTTATCTCCTTAGGGGTAGAATTTATCAAAATCCTTTCTTAGCGGATGCCTACGTCATAACATCTACCTGCATGCCAAATTTCAGCCCGATCCGTCTAGTGGTTTGGGCTGTGCGTTGATAGATCACTATGTCAGTCAGTCAGTCACCTTTGAATTTTATATATAGAAAAGATTACCTTTTTTTTTTTAACGAGGGGAACCCGTCATGGGTACCCGGCCGCGTGGGAGACAGCCGGGTTATGTGAGACTCACTAAACCTCTCGATTCCGGCCCGGCCTGCTGGGTGACGTGACTTGGGGCCAAAATATATCTCCACTCTCAACCCAGCAGGCGCTGGTCCCTCGCGGGACCTCTTCCCACTTGGAGCGGCGCGTGATAGCCGCTCTCTGCCGGAATTTGTGGCGCGCCAGTCAGAATGGCGCTGCCACTTCTACCCTAGGGCTTTTACAGGCGACGGAAATTCCCACGCCCGCCTCCTTACCCATGGCTTTAGGATGGACAGTCCGTGTCCATCCTCCTCCCGGCCCTCTTATTGGAGGGCTGGGGACGGGGGGGGCCGCGGCTTGGGTGCGCTAGCCCCTGTAGCCCTTTGTGCCCCACGGCGCTTGACCGCCGGGCACTGGCTCCTACCCCCGCGGTGGTCTGCCGGTTTGCCGGCCGCCGCACATGGTACACAGTGCGGCTTCTCGCGGCATGCGGCCGCGAGGTGACCGGCTTGACCACAGCGATAGCAGAGACCGCTGAGGTCTTCTCCCTCCCGGCACAGCGCCAGAGTCTGCCTATATTTAAGGCACTTAAAACACTGTAGGGGCCTTGCCCCCAGCAGCTCCACCCGGGCCGACGACCAGCCCACAGCCAAGTGGTCACGCGCGACCACCTTGGCCGCCGACACCGGGCACCGCACCCACAATTTGCCCATACTTTGGGGCCCTTTTGTGATTTCGCCGCACTTAACTTGTGCAGCGTCACATCTACCCTTCTCGGCGATAGCTGCGGCGATCATCTCCCTGGTGACTGAATCATCCAGGAGAGAGATGCCGAGCTCCGCCGTCTTCACTGGGCGAGAGACCTTCAGCTCCTCCGCGCTGAAGACCTCTCGCAACTTTGAGGCCAAAAGGTCAGTCTTCGCCTCGCTGCCCTCCCCAGGTGGGATGAGCAGCTTGCGCCCGTCCGCAACCGTTGGCTTGCACAAAGGCCGCGGGAGCCCCAACTCTTCCCATTTAATATGTGCCGCAGCCGTGTTAATGACCTTGGCGTAGTGGAGGCCCTTTTCCACTCCGCCAGGCTGCAGCGTTATTACCACCGCCGACGTACGCGGTACCCGGAGCTGTTGCGCCCTGGGCTTCCGCTTGGGTGCCGGCGGGGTCTTGCGCGTCTCTTCCCTGATTGGCTTTGGCGTAGCCGCAGCCTTTTTCCGGGGACCCCTACGTGGGCCCACCGTCTGCCAGTCACTCCGCGCCGGGATAGACTGTATGTCCATCTGCTCGGCGTCGGAGGCGCGCTGAGCCGCGAGGCTCTTTTTCTTCCTGCTTGTCTTTTTCTTTTTGGCAGGGCCCTCAACCGCCGGTGATGTGGCGGCTGGGGCACTGCCAGCAGTCGTCTTCCGTGTGGGCACCAAGGGCGCAGAAGCCTCTTGGCGCGCAGTGGTCTCAGAGGACCTGGTGGGCGCCGGGGCGCACTCGGGCGCCGGGGGCGCCGGGGGCTCTGGACCTCCGAAGAGAGCCTCCTGGAGCTCCAAGGGTAGGGAGTTGCCGGATGTCCCGGAATTCGTCTGATACGTTGTACTCGGTGGCGTACTTGGCGACTATCCCGAGGGCCTTCAGGGCCACCTCCACCTCAGCCGTCACCGGGTTCGGTCTTCTCACTATGATCATCGGCTCTTCGGTAATCCTTTGTGCGCCGGAGGACGCACAAAAACAGCCCGACCTGCCTTGACTCTTCCCTGGCCTCTTTTTGAGCCTCCCCACTTGCTCTTCTAGGGCGTCAATCCGTTTTTCGAGCTCCGCATTCGCTCTACGGTATTCCTTCCTCTCCTCTTGGAGTCTCCGATTCTGAGAGCGGAGCATGGCGACCTCCTCATCAGCGGACCGCCGAATGAGGACTTCCGCCGCTCCCTCAATGAAGGGGGCTGCTTCCTTAAGGCGCTTTATAAAGGTGCCTTTTAAATTGGCGGAGGCCTTCGCAACGTCGCGGATGTTGGCGACCTCCTCAGCCATTCGTCGTTCCAGGTCAAACCCGACTAAACCATGTGGGTCCTGATCGGGCCTGTAGACGGGCTTCGCCTTGGGGGCCGCAGGAGGCTCTGCGGGGGGCCTCTCCCTTAGCTCCCCTTTATCCTCTTCCTCAAGGGCTCGTTTGGCAGCCAGCATCTCCTTCTTGGCCTGCCATTTGCCCACGTGCTGCCCGGTGGTGGGCGGCCGACCCCGACCTCGCGGGGCCTCGTCCACCCTGGGGACCTTCTCTGCGGCCTCGGCAGCAGAGGGGTCGTCGTCGGAGTCGAGACGCCTCTTACTGCCGGCTCTCCGCAGCGGGCCCCCGTATTCCGAGTCCGAGTCGTAGACGGACTCACCGTCCGTCGACATCTCCAATCCTAGTTCGCGCGCAGCGCGCTCCATCTCCAGTGATCTTGGCGATGCGGCCCTGAGGACATCCTCGAGGACCACCACTGGAATCTTCCCTTTCGGCTGTACAGCCGGTAATGGGGAGGCAGACCGGGACGACGCAAAGCGTCCCTTGGTGTCCCTTTGGGGGCCAGATGTTCGGCGCACCCCTCTGTCCGACCTCTCCTCCTCCTCTACGACGATTACGTCGTCCTCTTCCGAAATCGCATCCGGCACTCGATCGCCCGGAAAGCGATAAACTACGCCGTCTCTTCCGGCTACCTCTACAAATAGTGATTTCGGCTCGCTGGCCTCTCCCTTGCTACCCTTTGCGGCAGTTTCGCGGTTTGTGCCCCTCCCCCGTAGTACGAGGGGCAGACTGCCTCCCCCGAAGGGTCGACAGTGCGGGATTCCCCAGCAGAGCTGGGACCCGCCCGGGGACTTATTTGCAAACAGCGTCTTTCCATGATAATTCCTTCCCACCAAAACGTCGTGAAAGAGAAGAAGAAAGTAGATATATACGACAGGAAAGAATACATTAAAATGAAACAAAATAAAACGAAGAAGATAACCAAATACGAACAAACCAAAAGACAGAATATATATTAACAAAAACAAAACCAAAACGAAACAAAAACGAAAACAATATATACTTTATAACAGATGGTGCCGCTCTTCGTCTCACCTTTCCCCGTGGGCCCGCCCGGCATGGGAGGCCCTGGCCGGTATGGCCCCACGGATCCTTGAGGCACTCAAGCCCCCTCACCACGGCAAGGTGGCAGCACAGTCGAGCGGGATATATAGATTACCTTTTTTTTTTTTTTTAACGAGGGGAACCCATCATGTGCCGCGTGGGAGACAGCCGGGTTATGTGAGACTCCTACTCACTAAATCCCTCGATTCCGGCCCGGCCTGCTGGAGAGTTGACGTGGGGCCAAAGTATCTCCACTCTCAACCCAGCAGGCGCTGGTCCCTCGCGGGACCTCTTCCCACTTGGAGCGGCGCGTGATAGCCGCTCTCTGCCGAAATTTGTGGCGCGCCAGTCAGAATGGCGCTGCCACTTCTACCCTAGGGCTTTTACAGGCGACGGGAATTCCCACGCCCGCCGCCTTACCCATGGCTTTAGGATGGACAGTCCGTGTCCATCCTCCTCCCGGCCCTCTTATTGGAGGGCTGGGGATGGGGGGGCCGCGGCTTGGGTGCGCTAGCCCCTGTAGCCCTTTGTGCCCCACGGCGCTTGACCGCCGGGCACTGGCTCCTGCCCCCGCGGTGGTCTGCCGGTTTGCCGGCCGCCGCACATGGAACGCAGTGCGGCTTCTCGCGGCATGTGGCCGCAAGGTGACCGGCTTGACCGCAGCGATAGCAGACACCGCTGCGGTCTTCTCCCTCCTGGCACAGAGCCAGAGTGTGCCCGTATTTAAGGCACCTAAAACACTGTAGGGGCCTTGCCCCCAGCAGCTCCACCCGGGCCGACGACCAGCCCAAAGCCAAGTGGTCACGTGCGACCACCTTGGCCGCCGACACCGGGCACCGCACCCACACTTTGCCCATATTTTGAGGGTCTTTTGTTATTTCGCCGCACTTAACCTGTGCGGCGTCACACCGTCCCTTTTCTGCAATGGCTGCGGCGATCATCTCCCTGGTGACTGAATCATCCAGGAGAGAGATGCCGCGCTCCGCCGTCTTCACTGGGCGAGAGACCTTCAGCTCCTCCGCGCCGAAGACCTCTCGCAACTTGGAGGCCAATAGGTCGGCCTTCGCCTCGCTGCCTTCCCCAGGTGGGATGAGCAGCTTGCGCCCATCCGCGACCGTTGGTTTATACAAGGGGCGCGGGAGCCCCAACTCTTCCCATTTAATTTGAGCCGCAGCCATATTGATGACCTTGGCGTAGTGGAGGCCTTTTTCCACTCCGCCAGGCTGCAGCGTTATGACCACCGCCGACGTGCGCGGTACCCGGAGCTGTTGGGCCCTGGGCTTCCGCTTGGGTGCCGGCGGGGTCTTGCGCATCTCCTCCCTTATTGGCTTTGGCGTGGCCGCAGCCTTCTTGGGACCCTTTCGTGGGCCCACCGTCTGCCAATCTCCCCTCGCTGGGATAGACTCCATGTCTATCCGTTCGGCGTCGGGAGCGCGTTGTGCCGCGAGGCTCTTTTTCTTCCTTGTCTTTTTCTTCTTGGCAGGGCCCCCCACCGCCGGTGATGTGGCGGCTGGGGCACTGCCAGCAGTCGTCTTCCGTGTGGGCACCAAGGGCGCAGAAGCCTCTTGGCGCGTAGTGGTCTCAGGCGCCGGGGCGCACTCGGGCGCCGGGGGCTCCGGTCCTCCGAAGAGAGCCTCCTGGAGCTCCAGGGGCACGCGGGGGAGTTGCCCCATGTCCCGGAATTCGTCCGACACGTTTTACTCGGTGGCGTACTTGGCGACTATGCCGAGGGCCTTCAGGGCCGCCTCCACCTCAGCCGTCACCGGGTTCGGTCTCTTCACTATAATCATCGGCTCTTCGGTGATCCTTTGTGCGCCGGAGGACGCACAGGCACAGCTCGACTTGCCTTTCCCTCTTCCTTGCTTTTTCTTAAGCTTCTCCACCGCTTCTTCGAGGGCGTCAATCCTTTTCGCGAGCTCCGCATTCTCCCGGCGGTACTCTTTATTTTCCTCTCGCAGCCTTCTATTTTGGGAGCGGAGCATGGCGGTCTCCTCATCGGCAGACCGCCGAATGAGAACCTTCGTCGCCCCCTCTATAAAGGCCGCGGCTTCTTTTAACCGTTTAATACAGGTTCCCTTGAGGTTGCCGGATGTTCTGGCAACCTCTTTGATGTTGCGAACCTCTTCGCCCATCCTTCTCTCCAGGTCGGACCCGACTAGACCATGCGGGTCCTGGTCGGGCCTGTAGGCGGGTTTTGATTTGGGGGGCTTCGCCGCAGGAGGCTCTGCGGGGGGCCTCTCCCTCAGCTCCCGTGCGTCTTCCGTTTCAAGGGCTCGTTTGGCAGCCAACATCTCCTTCTTGGCCTGCCATTTGCCCACGTGCTGCCCGGTGGTGGGCGGCCGGCCCCGACCTCGCGGGGAATCGTCCACCCTGGGGACCTTTTCTGCGGCCTCAGCAGCAGAGTCGTCGTCGGAGTCCAGACGTCTCTTGCTGCCGGATCTCCGCAGTGGGCCCCCGAATTCCACATCCGATTCGTCGACAGACTCATCGTCCGTCGACATCTCCAGACCAAGTTCGCACGCAGTGCGCTCCATATCCAGTGTTCGTGGCGATATGGGCCTGAGGACATCCTCGAGGACCACCACTGGAATCTTCCTTTTCTCCATCCTCTTCGGCTGTGTAGCCGGTAATGGAGAGGCTGCCCGGGACGACACAAAGCGCCCTTTGTCGTCCCTTTGAGGGCCAGATGTTCGGCGCAGGAATTCGTCCAGCACCTCTTTTCTGTCGCCAACGACCCAGACGTCGCCTTCTTCCACTGCCCAGGGGATATCATTCCCCTTTGCTCCACCGTCAGTTCCGGCTACCTCTACTTGTGATTGCGGCAGACTGTAGTACGAGGGGCAGACTGCCTCCCCCGAAGGGTCGACAGTGCGGGATTCTCCAGTTGACATAGTCGAGCTGGGACCCGCCCGGGGACTATTTTGCAATCCGTGACTTTCCATGTTTTTATTTACTCCTCCCAAAACGTCGTGAAAAATGAAGACGAAAGATAATATATATGACAGGAAAGATATACAAAAAACAGACAAAACAAAACCAAGAAGATAACCAAACACAAAAACGAAACCAAAAGATAGAATATATAACAAAACAAACGAATAACAAAAACCAAATAAGAAAAACAATAAATACTTTATAAAGGGTAGCGCTGCTCTTAGTCTCACCTCTCCCCGCGGGCCCGCCCGGTATGGGTGACCCTGGTCGGTATGGCCCCGACGGATCCTTGAGGCACTCAAGCCCCCCCACCACGGCAAGGTGGCAGCACAAATCGGGGGGGGGGGGATATATAGATTACCTTTTTTTTTTTTTTTTTTTAACGTGGGGGAAACCTTTTATAGGTCCCCAGCCCGAGGGACAGGGGGCTGGGGTATGTGGGAGTCCCGGTCGCGAGGAGATGGTAAGTTGCGACCGGTGTACCCACTAAAACCTACCACGAAATGTTCTACTCGAGCCTGCTGCCGTATGGGAAATTGTGTTTTTCTGTCCATTTTGGCAGCGGCTTTGGAGGGGAGCTTGCTTCTACCCTCTCTGGTGTTGTTATTAATAGAAACACGTTAGCTTTTCGTAATCGACTTTATTCAGACTGACTTGACTGACATGACTGACAGAGACAGATGTACATAGATGGCGTTGCTTATAATATTCAATATTTTGTTACCACACTAACATCCCCACTTAACAAAATAAATGTGATTTACCAAAAAAAATGCCTCTTATTTAGCCTTAATTCCTAGCAGATGCATAAACTTATAATGCTTGGTTGACAAAAGACCCTTAGTTAACAAGTCAGCAGGCATATCCTGAGTTGAAATATATTCAATATTAATTAACTTATTTCTCACAGCATCCTTAACATAATGAAATCGAACATCGATATGCTTTGACCTTGTATGTGTCTGATGACTTTTTGCTAACTTTAGAGCACTTTGATTATCACAATTCAATTTGATTTCACAATTTTTATCAGTAATCTCATACAACATATTTTTTAAATAAATAGCTTCTCTAGAAGCCTCCGAAAGCGCAACATATTCTGCCTCAGTGCTAGATAAGGAGACAGTCTTTTGTTTCTTGCTTTGCCAGGAAACCACAGAACCACTCATAACAAAACAGAACCCAGTATATGACTTCCGATCCACACTATCACTGGCCCAATCTGCATCTACAAAACCTGTCAGGGCTCCATTACCATTACTATATGTTAAGCAATAATTTTTTGTTTTTTTTTAAGTATTTTAATACACGTTAAAATGATAGCATAATTAAAATGAGTTTCATTATAACAATTATTGAACTGACTGAGATAGCTAAGACAATAGGATAAGTCAGGCCTAGTTAACACAGCCAAGTACATGAGACTTCCTATCAGTCTTTGATATGGAATATTTGCTGCACAAGTATCAGCCTTTTCTATGTTTAATTTGCTTTCTATCGGAGTGTCTATAGTTCTACAATTTGACATCTCAAACTTTGATAATAATTGCTCTATATATTCTTGTTGATCTACAGTTATAGTTTTACATTCTTTGTTCACATGAATTCTCATACCTAAGTAACGTCTAACTGGACCTAGATCCTTTAATTTAAACTGAGAACTAAGAACATTTTTTAATTTTTCAGTTTCTGTACCACAATTTGAATAGATTTAAAAATCATCAACATATATAGTTACCATTAGTTTGACCTTCTCAGAACATTTTAGAAATAGGCATGGCTCAAATTTACTTATTTTAAAACCAAAATTTAACAAACAATCTTTAACTCTTTCATACCAAACCAATGAAGATTGTTTTAACCCATATATAGCTCTTTTTAGTCTCAAAACATTTCCATTGCCCTTATTTATAAAACCTTCTGGAATACACATGTATATATTTTCTTTTAAATGTCCATTTAGGAATGCTGTTGTCACATCCAAGTGGGTAATGTCCATTTCCCACTGCACACTTAATGCAAACAACATTCTGAGAGTTGAATGTTTCACAACAGGAGAAAGTGTCCTCATAATCAATGCCACGACGTTGTGTGTAACCTTTTGCCACTAGTCTGGCACGATACCGTACTTTATCATTCACATCCAATTTTTTATTTAATACCCACTTACACTGTACAATTGATCCGTCACTTGGTTTGTTAACAATCTCCCATGCATCATTATCCTCGAAGGACTGAAGTTCGTCCCGCATGGCCTGTCTCCACTGATCGGCTTCAGGTCCATTCAGCGCTTCTGAGAAATCTATCTGTTCGACTACTGGACTAGATTTAGAGGAGATGCAGATATTACCAAACCCATAACGGTCTGGAGGTCTACGCATCCTCTTGCTCTGCACAAGTTCTGAAATTGGCTGTAACTCACCAGTTGAGATATCTGTGTGAGAGTATCATCGCTGATTTCACTAGATGGATCAGTATACACAGATACATTTGAATCTGAATCATGGAGAGATTCATTTGTCAAAGGCTCCCCCACTGAATCTCGGCCATCTTCTACTGCTGCCTGCGACTCATGTGCTTCTGGTTCAACCTCATCCTGCATCCATCCTGTAGTTTGTTCTGTGTTTTTTACTGACATGTCATTTTCCATTATAATGACGTCTCTGACGTCTCTGACCGTAACAATATTTTTCTGAGGGTCATAAACACGATATCCCTTAACATTTTCTGGAAACCCAACAAGAAGGTATTGCTGTGCCTTTCTGTCCCATTTCAATCGTCTCTCTTTAGGGACATGCACCATCACAGGACATCCAAATAAGCGAATATTACCTAAGTCTGGTTTCTTACCATGCCATACTTCATAAGGTGTTTTCTTGTCTAAACCAGAACTGACACATCTATTCTTGATGTATACTGCTGTATTGGCAGCCTCAGCCCAGAACTTTTTTTCTAGTTTAGCATCATATAGTAAGCACCTTGCTTTTTCCACAATGGTTCTATTGGCTCATTCACAGACACCATTCTGTTCCGGGGTATATGGTACAGTTTTTTGATGAATGATTCCATGTTGTGCCAAGTAATTTTCCATTTGATTATTACAAAACTCACCACCATTGTCTGACCGAAGTATTTTGATTTTCTTATCTTGCTGGTTCTCATCCATGGCTTTAAATTCAATAAACTTTTTCAAAACTTCATTTTTGTGCTTGAGAAAGTATATGAAGGTCATACGGCTATAATCATCTATAAAAAGAAGAAAATAACATGAGCCTGCAATGGATTTTACTTCCATAGCACCACATACATCAGTATGTATTATCTGTAGATTCTCAGTACTCTTCTTGCCCATTTGAGTAAATGGTAATCTCATCTGCTTACCTTCACAGCAAGTTACACAATTATTCTTTGAGATATTAGTAGTTGCTGGATAGGACAATCCATCTACAATGCCATTTTTCATTTTACTTAAATCACAACTGTTAATATGTGCTAGCCGTCTGTGCCAAAGCTCCGCACTTGCTATAGCAGGAGCTGCCAGCATACAATCTGCTACTTTAACACTTAGCTTGTATACTCCATTCGTTGACACTGCTGTAGCCACCAACTCATTCTTCTTGTTGCGTATATAGCATTTACTAGCTTCAAAAACAACTTTATTCCCATTTTTGATTAGCTCGCTTACTGACAACAAGTTGGTTTTTAAACTTGGCACGCATAGAACATCTTTAACCACAATGTCATAGTTAAAACTAGTCGATATTTGTACGTTTCCCGAGCACAAAACTGGCACTTTCGTATCATTGGCGACGGTGATCTCTGATAAACAAGGTGAAAAATTTGCGTTTTCTATCCATTCTTTGTTCAGTTGATCAGCCGTCATGTGTGCACTTGCGCCACTATCTACGTACCATTCGTTTTTACTATATTCTCCGCTTAAAAACACCACACTAAACGCATTTGATTGCTTCTTTTTTGTCAATAATGGACACTGGTTTCTATAATGACCCGTTTCTTTGCATTTGTAACAATGAATTTGTTCCAGAGGTTTTTTTTCTCTTGTCAAGTTTGTTGTTGGCACTTTGAATGATGCGCCAGCGCCATTTTTAAACTTTTGTTTTCTATTGCTACAGTTTGCAGCGAATGCAGCGCCACTGGAATCCATGTCAGTATTTGAAACTTCTATATCAATTAACTTTGATTTTATAGATCAACTGAACAAAGAATGGATAGAAAACGCAAATTTTTCACCTTGTTTATCAGAGATCACCGTCGCCAATGATACGAAAGTGCCAGTTTTGTGCTCGGGAAACGTACAAATATCGACTAGTTTTAACTATGACATTGTGGTTAAAGATGTTCTATGCGTGCCAAGTTTAAAAACCAACTTGTTGTCAGTAAGCGAGCTAATCAAAAATGGGAATAAAGTTGTTTTTGAAGCTAGTAAATGCTATATACGCAACAAGAAGAATGAGTTGGTGGCTACAGCAGTGTCAACGAATGGAGTATACAAGCTAAGTGTTAAAGTAGCAGATTGTATGCTGGCAGCTCCTGCTATAGCAAGTGCGGAGCTTTGGCACAGACGGCTAGCACATATTAACAGTTGTGATTTAAGTAAAATGAAAAATGGCATTGTAGATGGATTGTCCTATCCAGCAACTACTAATATCTCAAAGAATAATTGTGTAACTTGCTGTGAAGGTAAGCAGATGAGATTACCATTTACTCAAATGGGCAAGAAGAGTACTGAGAATCTACAGATAATACATACTGATGTATGTGGTGCTATGGAAGTAAAATCCATTGCAGGCTCATGTTATTTTCTTCTTTTTATAGATGATTATAGCCGTATGACCTTCATATACTTTCTCAAGCACAAAAATGAAGTTTTGAAAAAGTTTATTGAATTTAAAGCCATGGATGAGAACCAGCAAGATAAGAAAATCAAAATACTTCGGTCAGACAATGGTGGTGAGTTTTGTAATAATCAAATGGAAAATTACTTGGCACAACATGGAATCATTCATCAAAAAACTGTACCATATACCCCGGAACAGAATGGTGTCTGTGAACGAGCCAATAGAACCATTGTGGAAAAAGCAAGGTGCTTACTATATGATGCTAAACTAGAAAAAAAGTTCTGGGCTGAGGCTGCCAATACAGCAGTATACATCAAGAATAGATGTGTCAGTTCTGGTTTAGACAAGAAAACACCTTATGAAGTATGGCATGGTAAGAAACCAGACTTAGGTAATATTCGCTTATTTGGATGTCCTGTGATGGTGCATGTCCCTAAAGAGAGACGATTGAAATGGGACAGAAAGGCACAGCAATACCTTCTTGTTGGGTTTCCAGAAAATGTTAAGGGATATCGTGTTTATGACCCTCAGAAAAATATTGTTACGGTCAGAGACGTCAGAGACGTCATTATAATGGAAAATGACATGTCAGTAAAAAACACAGAACAAACTACAGGATGGATGCAGGATGAGGTTGAACCAGAAGCACATGAGTCGCAGGCAGCAGTAGAAGATGGCCGAGATTCAGTGGGGGAGCCTTTGACAAATGAATCTCTCCATGATTCAGATTCAAATGTATCTGTGTATACTGATCCATCTAGTGAAATCAGCGATGATACTCTCACACAGATATCTCAACTGGTGAGTTACAGCCAATTTCAGAACTTGTGCAGAGCAAGAGGATGCGTAGACCTCCAGACCGTTATGGGTTTGGTAATATCTGCATCTCCTCTAAATCTAGTCCAGTAGTCGAACAGATAGATTTCTCAGAAGCGCTGAATGGACCTGAAGCCGATCAGTGGAGACAGGCCATGCGGGACGAACTTCAGTCCTTCGAGGATAATGATGCATGGGAGATTGTTAACAAACCAAGTGACGGATCAATTGTACAGTGTAAGTGGGTATTAAATAAAAAATTGGATGTGAATGATAAAGTACGGTATCGTGCCAGACTAGTGGCAAAAGGTTACACACAACGTCGTGGCATTGATTATGAGGACACTTTCTCCTGTTGTGAAACATTCAACTCTCAGAATGTTGTTTGCATTAAGTGTGCAGTGGGAAATGGACATTACCCACTTGGATGTGACAACAGCATTCCTAAATGGACATTTAAAAGAAAATATATACATGTGTATTCCAGAAGGTTTTATAAATAAGGGCAATGGAAATGTTTTGAGACTAAAAAGAGCTATATATGGGTTAAAACAATCTTCATTGGTTTGGTATGAAAGAGTTAAAGATTGTTTGTTAAATTTTGGTTTTAAAATAAGTAAATTTGAGCCATGCCTATTTCTAAAATGTTCTGAGAAGGTCAAACTAATGGTAACTATATATGTTGATGATTTTTAAATCTATTCAAATTGTGGTACAGAAACTGAAAAATTAAAAAATGTTCTTAGTTCTCAGTTTAAATTAAAGGATCTAGGTCCAGTTAGACGTTACTTAGGTATGAGAATTCATGTGAACAAAGAATGTAAAACTATAACTGTAGATCAACAAGAATATATAGAGCAATTATTATCAAAGTTTGAGATGTCAAATTGTAGAACTATAGACACTCCGATAGAAAGCAAATTAAACATAGAAAAGGCTGATACTTGTGCAGCAAATATTCCATATCAAAGACTGATAGGAAGTCTCATGTACTTGGCTGTGTTAACTAGGCCTGACTTATCCTATTGTCTTAGCTATCTCAGTCAGTTCAATAATTGTTATAATGAAACTCATTTTAATTATGCTATCATTTTAACGTGTATTAAAATACTTAAAAAAAAACAAAAAATTATTGCTTAACATATAGTAATGGTAATGGAGCCCTGACAGGTTTTGTAGATGCAGATTGGGCCAGTGATAGTGTGGATCGGAAGTCATATACTGGGTTCTGTTTTGTTATGAGTGGTTCTGTGGTTTCCTGGCAAAGCAAGAAACAAAAGACTGTCTCCTTATCTAGCACTGAGGCAGAATATGTTGCGCTTTCGGAGGCTTCTAGAGAAGCTATTTATTTAAAAAATATGTTGTATGAGATTACTGATAAAAATTGTGAAATCAAATTGAATTGTGATAATCAAAGTGCTCTAAATTCAAATTCAAATTCAAATCATTTATTTTGCTTGGGTCACGATGGACACTTACAAAAAGTCAACACAATATTCATAAAGATTCTATATAATACAAATGATCTACCGTCTACCACCAGTTCGGAACGCGACCACTCTTGAGAAGAACTGGCAAGAAACTCAGAGGGCTTGTCATTTTTTTTTTTTGCATTGCGGTCCTATTTCTTATGTATACATATATACAATAACATAATTGAATAACGTAAAAATACTGGCACTGAACAGCTTAGTCCCAAGCAGCTGTGTCATTCACATAATCAGCAATGCGGTAATACGCTTTTTTGTAAAGTTTTGTCTTGACCGTCTTTTTAAAGGCATTGCGAGGCAAGTCTCTAAGTTGCATGGGCAGTTTGTTATAAAAGTGTATACATTGACCCATGAATGAGTTACTTATTCTAAAGTTAGCAAAAAGTCATCAGACACATACAAGGTCAAAGCATATCGATGTTCGATTTCATTATGTTAAGGATGCTGTGAGAAATAAGTTAATTAATATTGAATATATTTCAACTCAGGATATGCCTGCTGACTTGTTAACTAAGGGTCTTTTGTCAACCAAGCATTATAAGTTTATGCATCTGCTAGGAATTAAGGCTAAATAAGAGGCATTTTTTTTGGTAAATCACATTTATTTTGTTAAGTGGGGATGTTAGTGTGGTAACAAAATATTGAATATTATAAGCAACGCCATCTATGTACATCTGTCTCTGTCAGTCATGTCAGTCAAGTCAGTCTGAATAAAGTCGATTACGAAAAGCTAACGTGTTTCTATTAATAACAACACCAGAGAGGGTAGAAGCAAGCTCCCCTCCAAAGCCGCTGCCAAAATGGACAGAAAAACACAATTTCCCATACGGCAGCAGGCTCGAGTAGAACATTTCGTGGTAGGTTTTAGTGGGTACACCGGTCGCAACTTACCATCTCCTCGCGACCGGGACTCCCACATACCCCAGCCCCCTGTCCCTCGGGCTGGGGACCTATAAAAGGTTTCCCCCACGTTAAAAAAAAAAAAAAAAAAAGGTAATCTATATATCCCCCCCCCCCCGATTTGTGCTGCCACCTTGCCGTGGTGGGGGGGCTTGAGTGCCTCAAGGATCCGTCGGGGCCATACCGACCAGGGTCACCCATACCGGGCGGGCCCGCGGGGAGAGGTGAGACTAAGAGCAGCGCTACCCTTTATAAAGTATTTATTGTTTTTCTTATTTGGTTTTTGTTATTCGTTTGTTTTGTTATATATTCTATCTTTTGGTTTCGTTTTTGTGTTTGGTTATCTTCTTGGTTTTGTTTTGTCTGTTTTTTGTATATCTTTCCTGTCATATATATTATCTTTCGTCTTCATTTTTCACGACGTTTTGGGAGGAGTAAATAAAAACATGGAAAGTCACGGATTGCAAAATAGTCCCCGGGCGGGTCCCAGCTCGACTATGTCAACTGGAGAATCCCGCACTGTCGACCCTTCGGGGGAGGCAGTCTGCCCCTCGTACTACAGTCTGCCGCAATCACAAGTAGAGGTAGCCGGAACTGACGGTGGAGCAAAGGGGAATGATATCCCCTGGGCAGTGGAAGAAGGCGACGTCTGGGTCGTTGGCGACAGAAAAGAGGTGCTGGACGAATTCCTGCGCCGAACATCTGGCCCTCAAAGGGACGACAAAGGGCGCTTTGTGTCGTCCCGGGCAGCCTCTCCATTACCGGCTACACAGCCGAAGAGGATGGAGAAAAGGAAGATTCCAGTGGTGGTCCTCGAGGATGTCCTCAGGCCCATATCGCCACGAACACTGGATATGGAGCGCACTGCGTGCGAACTTGGTCTGGAGATGTCGACGGACGATGAGTCTGTCGACGAATCGGATGTGGAATTCGGGGGCCCACTGCGGAGATCCGGCAGCAAGAGACGTCTGGACTCCGACGACGACTCTGCTGCTGAGGCCGCAGAAAAGGTCCCCAGGGTGGACGATTCCCCGCGAGGTCGGGGCCGGCCGCCCACCACCGGGCAGCACGTGGGCAAATGGCAGGCCAAGAAGGAGATGTTGGCTGCCAAACGAGCCCTTGAAACGGAAGACGCACGGGAGCTGAGGGAGAGGCCCCCCGCAGAGCCTCCTGCGGCGAAGCCCCCCCAAATCAAAACCCGCCTACAGGCCCGACCAGGACCCGCATGGTCTAGTCGGGTCCGACCTGGAGAGAAGGATGGGCGAAGAGGTTCGCAACATCAAAGAGGTTGCCAGAACATCCGGCAACCTCCCGAAACATCCGTGCCCCGAGAGGATCTGCGTGAGATGGTAGGAGGGTGTGCCGTACCGCCGAATTACCCAGTGTTCCAAGACAGGCCGAATGGCCGCGATGGTGTTATGGCCTGCACTCGGCTCCTGCAGTATCCCCACCCAGTCAATGAGGAGCGTGCTCCTTTCGTCTGTTCTCCAATTTTGGACTGTGTCCACCATGGGGGGTTCGC